>JAPYZE010002231.1:0-17486 GCA_030522805.1 Leptomastidea abnormis
GCTCGCCCCCATTACAAACCCATCATGGGGACGGATCAGGATACGTGGGCAAACTGAATGGGCCCCATTCTACGCCTGAACTGAATTTCTGTTCGGGTACCCCGTCAGCATAGCCGCCATCGATTTTTCGAAATACGTCTATCCAACATAGACATATACACAAACAATAAGTTAGAAAAAGATAAAACTACATTAAAAGCGGCGCTGAGATCGCGAGAAATTAAAAGCGCAGGAGGCAGCAGCAGTAGCAAAATGCAATGCAGCAGCAAGCAAGCCCAGTGCGGCCCGCCATCTTGGGCCTGAGCACACCACATGACCTCGTTAGCGTGTCCCGTGACCAGCTCACGTGAATTTCGACGGAAATTCAAACGTTACATCTGGGCCCAACAAGAGAATAACAACGTGTTTGCCTCCTCGTGGAGGAGGAGGAGGTGGAGTTGTTTTATTGAACCGCTATTGCGGAATTCAACATTTAAAGCAGCGTTATGGACATTTTGGAGCAGCAACTTGAACAGCAAGATGCCAGGTAAGCCACAGCGTATAACATATATTACTTCTTTCTCCTATCCCCTCACCTCCTCTTGTCCAAGGTCGTTGAATATACACTGCCCGGTCTCTCTCTCTCTCTCTCTCTCTCTGCTGTGTAAAGCGCGCGCGTATAGGTGAACACGCGCTCAGTATTCTAACTGATATTTTTTACACTCTGTCTTTTTCTTATTCTCTTTTATGTATATGTATGTATCATCTCTTGCTTACACATATGCTATACTGCAAAGTACAAAGCTTCATTAGGGTATACGCATACTATCTATGTGCGTGCAATACATAATATACCGCGCTTTTTTTTCCTCGCTTTAGTATTGTTCATTGTATCCTCCCCCCACCTTCTGGAACGATTATTTTACTCCACGCGCAATTGCGGGTCTTTAATTACGTTTTTTACCGCTTTTATGATGACGCTAGCTTATTACTGTATTATTCCAATATTCTTTTTTTTACAGCATTGTGGCCAAAGAGGAGAATCATAACATTGTCATCGAAGAAACTGATATTGGCGATGGCGACGGTTAGTTTATTTAATTTTTTTATGAATTTTTTGTCAATAAAATTGATTGGTTTGGGTTTGGTTATTGATGCAAGTGTGCTTGTGCTTTTGCTACGATTGTGTTAGAAAATTAGTTAATGAAATGGAAGTCTGGGGTAAGAAATCGATAACGTGCGTGACTTTCCATGTAAATAATTATGTGAGTGTGATGGTATAAAGCTAATAGAGTGATTAATCAATGGATAATACTTTTAGTTTGATGAATGTAAGAATTAGCAATTCAATGAACTATTGATAATGAATTTTGATTAAGCGTTTAGAATATTAATTTCTTTTTTTTAATTTAGATAGGTGAGATGAATTAATAATTTTAATTGTTGCAGGTGAGGCAATAACAGAAGATGGCATGCCCTATCAAGAGACTCTTGCTTACAGGGTGGTTCAAGTTAATGGGACACCTAATAATGAAGCGGAATTACCTGTAACGCAGGCTCCATTACAGGTATTAACGTCACCAATAAATGGTCAGTTTTATGTTATTGGTAGTGCAAATGATGTTTTCACAACTGCTCAGACTTCCAGATCTGTTATTGCTCCTAGAACGACTACTACTTTACAGTTAGAAACACCTCGTACTCCTACGGGAGGATTGAAAAAGGTATGAAAATGAATGTCTTCAATATGTATTATTTATTAATTTTTGTTAAGCGATTTTTTAAATAATATTATATTGTTAGAGGGATGATAGGAGAAGAGCCACTCACAATGAAGTCGAACGTAGACGACGCGACAAAATCAATAACTGGATAGCTAAGCTTGGTAAAATTATTCCTGAATGTAGTTCAACAGCCAATGGTAGTGGCAGTGAAGGTGGAGGAAAAGCAAATTATGAAACTCAGGTATTTATGTTTTCATTTACAGTATTATTTTCAAAACAATAGAATTACAAAACTTTTAACAATCTTAATTTTATAGAGTAAAGGCGGAATTTTAGCCAAAGCTTGTGAATATATCACAGAATTAAGAACTGCTAATCAGTCAATGGGTGTATGTTTGCGCGACAACGAAAAGCTTCGTCAAGAAAATACCGCACTGAAGCAAATAATTGCTCAGTTAAAACGAGAAAATGCACACCTAAAGTCACAAATTCAAACTCAAGAAATATCAGATGTGCACATTCTCTCTTAGATCTTTAAAAAAGTAGTATTTAATTTTTCTGTACATAAAAATGCTTGTGAAGAAGCATTCTCTTTCTTTTTCTCGTGATAGCCACTTTTCTGTTTTTTTTTTCTTTCTTTCTTTTTTTTTTATCTTTAAAGACAATGTATAAAATGATTTGTTGTCCAAGGGAAGCTTTAGATGTAGATTTAACTTAAAATTATATGACTGTGCATAGCATTTTAAAAAATAATTCTATTTTTAGAAGAAAAGATTGCCTTAAAATATTGGAAAATATTTTTTTGAATTAAATATATATAATTATCTTTACTGTAAAGTAAAAGTTGTACACGTTTGTAAATATTTTAGTAGTTGTATTGTTCATGTTTTTTCTACCTTTGTTTTAAATGTAATCAACCATTTTAAACAACTTATTAATATATTTTTTGGAGTAATTCTCTATTAATATTATTGTAAGACGGAATGCGATTATTCTTTGTAAAAAGTCTGTTATAGATTCAATAAAGGTTTCGTAAAATTCTTTTAAAAGAATTTAGAAGAAAATTTGAATGTATAACATTGCCATGAATTTAAGAAACTACATAAAACAAACTATAAGTTTTGAATCGTATATCATTTATGATTGTATACTTCGTTTTTTATTTTTAATACTTTTACTTTGCTAGATTAAAAAGTGTTTTGTGAATCTTAGAAATCATGCAATAGATTAAATGGTTCATAAAATTTATCAAGAACCAAATAGATTTAAAATCTTGTGAGAATGAGTGTGCTTATAATTATCTTTAATGTAAATACATGTATACTATATGTATACATGTAAAACACGTATCAAACCTAAAATTTGGCTTTGATTGTTAAATCTTAAAATAACTGTTAATTACCGTTGTGGTTTAAAATCATTAACTTAAAAAGTTTAAAATGATAACTCAAGACCTTGAGGTTTCAAAAAAAATATTGTAACCACACAAAAGTTAATACAATATTGATTTTTTTGAGTTTCAGTTAAAATTACAATTTCAAAAACACTATGTAAAAATAAAAAAAAAAAAATCAACATAACTACAATTTTGTTTTTTTTTTTGTTTTTGAAAATTGTTAGTAATTATGATTCTGTATTCATTAATCATAAAAACTTACAAAAACTTGAATTACAATTAAAATTGTAACATATCGTTAATGTATATATTGCGGGGTTGTTGTTAATTAAAATACATTCAAAACAACATTCAATACTCTTATTATTTGACATAAAAATTTTACGCATTCTTCCATTTCTTAATCAAATTAAAAAAAAATAAAAAGGATATAAAATAACCAGTCATCAATATGTTGTGCATAGCTTTTTATTCGTTTTTTTGAATTTTTTTTTTTTTTACATATCATACAATGGAAATGATATTGAAGCTGCTGGAACTGGACGCAGCGTGAGAGCCTTTTCGCTTTTTATATACTCATCCAATCTCCTGATACAGTATATCTCGCTGTGCGATAATAATACACATCCCAGCACCTTTGCATTTTTCTTATTTCATTTTCTCTTCATGTCTTATTATTATTAATTTTTTTTTTATTTCTTCTTATTTAATCCTACCATCTTAAAACTTGTCTATATTAACATTGTATAACATTATTTAACGCCTATGTATACTTTCTGTTACGTTTACATAACATAATAATATATATGATACAATAGATAATAATACTCCACGACTCAATTGATACGAATTTTCATTATCTCTCGGCCGAACAAATTAATATATAATATATCTCACGTTTTGCATGAAATAGAAAGTTTTTCATTAATCAAGTCCTACCGGATGCGTTATTACGACGCCAAGGCCAAGTGTGTTTTGTCGTATTTATTATATTGCTCTTATCATTTGTTTAAATTAAAAACGCTCCCGGATGCACTCGAGGGGATAACTTTCTCTTCCTATGCATACGGAATTCGGCTATCTTTTGCTCGTTGATTGCGACACACCCTCGTTTATATCTCATACAATTTTTTTTTTATTTTTTTACTCACGCGTTGAAGATGTTTTTTAAAGAGCGTGGTTTTGTTTGGGAGTGGATTTTTGTTTTAAATAAAATAAGGGAGAGCCTATAGGTATATAGGTATATAGATGTGGCGAGCGAAGAATTTGCGTGAAAAGAAAAGCTCTGCGTGATAGCTTGATTTTTGGGGTAGGGGAAAAAATGATAGTTTGCTCGTTTATGGGCGTCGATATACAGAGATACATATTTTGAACAAATTAAAGAAAAAATTTTTTTTTTTTTCAATTTAGAGGGACATATGGGTAAATGTTACAGAGCTTATATACGATATTTTAATATAGTTATTAGAAACACAACGATCGATTTTTGCCTCGCGCGACTTAATTTTCTCTTTCATAGGTCGTAATATATATCTGAAGCGACGTTTAGGGCTGTCCCATATATTTTGTTTAGTACACACATTACTTTTGCATCTCATATTTTTTATTTTTTTTTTATTGTCTTGCAATTATGGGAGTATAGTAAACGACAGCCTGTCAAACATTTTTCTTTCATATAATAATAATATATATTCTCTTTTCTTTCGGCTAAAAGCGAATGACTGAATTTTTTTTTGTTCAACTTGATCGACATAAGTGCGAGATACGTTTTACATTTATTTACAGCGATAAAATTGTGTGATGGCATGGTTAATATATTTTGCTGGGGTACTTTAATATAATATAGCCAGCTTATTTGAGTTAATGCAATATTGGAGTTCAAGAAATATTGATCGAAAGAAATATATATATATGGCCGTTGAATTATATTGAGAACGGTCCCGTTCGCCTGATAAATATATAATATTAGCTGTGTGCTTATTCCGCTTTTTGACATTACATATATATTGTACGTAAATAATTAAAAAAATTGGAGCATTTTTTTTTTTTAATTTTTATTAATTGAACTTTTTAATTACTTTAATTGTTCTGGGCTTAAATTTTTATGTACATATTTTATATAAAGAGGACAGACTAATTGATTTACAACAACAATAACATCACTTTTACAATTGCTTAAATTGCAATTTTTTTTTAAAATTGCATATATAAGAGCACCGCCTTTTATTTATTTATTTTTATTATGCACGATGGGACAAAATATAATAATCTACGAAGCTGAGCTAAGAAAGCAACGAGATCAAATGATTGATACATTTATTGATCATTAATTTTCAATTTTTAAGTATCGCTGCTGAGATTTTAATTTTCTTTTTTGTATCCCATATTTTTGTTTTTTTTTTATTTTTTTTTTCGTCGCGCACACCGAGATGAGAAGGCGGTGTGTGTATGTATATGTCCTGCAAAGTGCAGAACTATAATTGCAAATATCCCGTATATAATTAAGTTAGGATGGAAGATAATGAGGAGTCGAGGATGGTTAGTACGACATCTAGTTTTTTTAAAAATTTTTTGACGACAATACTTATAATTTTTTTTTTTTTTTTTTATTAATATTATTATTTTTTTTAAACAAAACAACTAAAGCGCTCTAATGTCGAAACGTGTCAGTTTCGTTTTCAAGGTATACTTTATGTATAATATGTTAATACGTTAAGTTTATGTTTTAAATATGTGTCTGTTCTGTTTTTTATAATACTTTAAAATGGTTTAAAGATTTTCAAATTCTATTTTTTTTATTTACATTGGAAATTGATTTTTTTTCGCAAGATTTAAAGAACAGCAACTTTTATAAAAAGTCGCTTTTCTTAAAATTATATTTCAGAAACAAAAATAAACAGAAAATAATATAGTTTTCTGAATTTAACAATATGGGGTTAATGTTCTTGAAAATGAAACTGATATTTGCACTTAATTGATATCTAGTAGTTACTTTGGGGTGTGATCCTGATTAGAAAAACGAATTAAAAATTGCTTTTTATAAGGTAGTTAAAAATATTTCATTCAGTACTACATATGTAGTTAATAATAAATTTTCGAGTTTTCAATAAAACAATGAACGGCATTTATGTGCTATAAAATAGATCGATCATCATCAAGCTAAAATCCATCTGTTATTCCTATTACTTTCAACAGTTTTCACAAGGAACTAAACATTTTTCTCGGATAAATACTTTTACACATACAATTGGTAAATCATAGTATGGTTTCAAATAATCAACAAAACGTCGATTTATCAATTGTACAGTTATTGGTTTTTGTAGTCTCAAAAAACAAAAAAAAAAAAAAATTAAACTAAAAAAATAAAATAAATCAAGCCGATCGACTAAGCAGCTCATTCACGGCGTAACGAATTATTGAATTGTATTTTAATACAATTTTCTAAGCAAGGATCCTCTCGTGGCGTTCGGATATGCTATGGAATGTTTTGATAGCACTCTCCGCGCATGAAACGTGTTCTTTTTTTTACTCGACTCTCGAAAGAAATTTCATTAATATAATAATAAACACTACTTTGGCCTGATAAAAACACAAAAGTTTAGCCATCAGCCAGCAAACGCGACCGCTCTCTCTCTCTCTATTTCTCTTATATCTTTCGGAATCTCTTATTTTCTTAAATATATTATCATTATTACTTTTTATATTTTTATAGAATTTTTGTGGTATGACGGCGTGATATCTTTCTTTTCTTTTGTTTTTGTATTATTATTGGAACAACCCCAAACGACTGCAACTGGAATAACTTCCGTGAATGGTATTATCTTATTTGTCTCACGCAACGGAACTCCAGGCAGTACGACAACAATAATTTCACGTTTATTGCGCGAAACTTAATCCTCTAAATTCCTAAACGCCTGCTGAATATCTTCATGCAGTTGGTCGAAGTCAGATCGGATCTTTGCCTCACCGTCTTTCACAGGATCCTACAAAACGATGTTTTGCATTCGAATATAATTTTTCATTTGATTTCATAATTTGGATATTTAAATTGCAATTTGTAAAACAAAGTTTGTTTTGTAAAATCACAAACTATTTAATTTAATCTTCATTCTTGAAATGAGTTACTTCACTTCAAATCTCTAAATTAATAATAACAAATTTTTATATTAAAAAAATATATTAATCTTACCTTGAATTTCATGGAACTGAGCTGGTACAGAATATTTCCCATACTGTCTCGAATAACATTCCATGTGATTTTATTGTCAGACTGTGCCGTCGATTCAACAGCGTGCCTGGCCATGTCGTAGAATGCAATCATGTTTCTCAACATACCGACGGTCTTGTAGAATGGACAGAAACGATCGTACGGCGAATAACTGTGTGGAAAATAAATATATTATCATAATTTTCAACCATATATTAAGCTTCCCGTGGTATGTTAAATAGATATTCATATGTTTACCTGTTTTGTTGCAAGAAATCATCCTTGAGAAGCTTAGCAACTTCAAGAGTAATTTTGTCAGTTTCGGCCAGAGATGCTTTACCAACGAGCTGTACAATTTCTGACAGATCTTCCTCTTCTTGAAGGATTTCCTTTACTTTTGTACGAAGAGGTACGAATTCTTGGAAGTTCTTATCATAAAAGTCGTCCAAAGCACGCAAGTATTTACTGTATGAAATATTCCAATTGATGGACGGGAAGTGCTTACGCTGAGCGAGCTTTTTGTCGAGACCCCAGAACACCTAAGAAAAGAAAAATATTTTCGTAAGCTTATTCTTTAAACTTGTCTGAATCATAAACTAGTAATATTTGAAATTAGTACCTGTACAATACCAAGGGTTGCACTGGTAACAGGATCAGAAAAGTCACCACCAGGAGGTGATACAGCACCGACAATACTAACAGAACCTTCACGGTCTGGATTACCAAGACACTTTACTCTGAAAGTTATATTTAATTAACGTTTGCTTTCAATTGTTAAACAATTTTCAAAATACTCTTTATTTACCTTCCAGCTCTCTCATAGAAACTGGCAAGTCGAGCACCAAGATAGGCAGGGTAGCCCGAATCGGCAGGCATCTCAGCCAAACGACCTGAGATTTCTCGAAGAGCCTCAGCCCAACGAGATGTCGAGTCAGCCATCATCGACACGTTGTAACCCATGTCTCTGAAGTACTCGGATAGAGTAATACCTTTAGAGATTTTAAATTAAAAATTATTTAAAATTTAGCCGTTTGATGACAATAGTACATTACACACCTAGAAATCCTCCAGCCAGAAAGTGCTTTTTTCGATCCGCACAGCGAACCAAAAATTTAACTTTTGGCCAGAGTATGACAAAAAATAATTTATTAAATCGTTAATTACTTACCAGTATAAATAGAAGCTTCACGAGCGGCTACAGGCATGTTAGAAGTATTGGCGACCAGAGCGGTACGCTTCATAATAGACTCAGTGGCTCCATCAATTTCTACTGTAAGCTCCGGAAAATCTCTCAATACTTCAGACATCTCATTACCACGTTCTCCGCAACCGACATAGACAATTACATCGGAGTTCGAGTACTTGGACAAAGCTTGTGAGATGACAGTTTTACCACAACCGAAAGCACCGGGAATAGCAGTGGTACCTCCCTGGACGCAACTGAAATGAAATTTATTATATTATTAAAAACTATTGAAATGTAACTTTTCATGCTTAAGGTTTAGTCACACTTTAGTTCTTATTTGACTAAAATACATTACAGTAGTAAATATAAACACGTGATTCAACTTACGGGAATAGAGAATCTAGGACACGTTGACCAGTTAGCAGAGGATGATTGGCCGGCAATTTTTCTGTAACTGGACGCGGTTGACGTACAGGCCAAACCTAAAAATAAATGATTTGCATTAAGTATTTTGAGCCAATTTTAATTAAAGTAAATCATTTTATTTAAATTTGTGTATTCTGTCAAGTTATTAGGTGCTTTAGTACCTGAAGCATAGTATACTTGGTCTTCTCTCCATCAAATTCGGTTTCCAAAACAATATCCTAAAAATCAAATATTCATTTCATGTACAAATTGTTTGAAAAATACATTACATCTTTATAATAAACTTATAGACCTACATTGACTGTGTAGTTACCAGCAGGAGCAATGTAAGTGACAGTACCCTTGCTTTTGGGTGGCAGTATCATTCTATGCTTGACTAAAGTGTTTTCATGCACAATACCATACACATCACCTCCTGTAATATGGCTACCAATCTTTATGTATTGTGGATTGAATTCCCAAGATATAGTACGCGACAAGCATGGTACATTGACACCCTTGGGAATATAAATGGAGGCTGTAAGATCGTTGATGTCTTTGAGTGGACGTTGGATACCGTCAAAAATGCTTCCCAAAATACCAGGTCCCAACTCTACAGACAATGGTTTGCCTGTTCTTAGCACTGGATCACCAACAGTCACACCGCTAGTTTCTTCATAAACCTATATGAGAATATATTGAACATTAGGAAAGGATAATACCACAAAAAGTTATCTAATAAAAAGATTACATACCTGAATAGTAGCCATGTCACCTTCCAGACGAATAATCTCTCCTACCAGTTCATCATATCCTACACGAACCAACTCGTACATAGCTGATCCAGACATTTTCTCTGCCGTAACGACTGTAGCACAAAACATTTCACATTTGAATGATTGTTACTCATATTAAATTACCTTTATTACATATGTACAAATCATTAAACTTACCTGGTCCAGATACAGCATAGACGAAACCAAATTTCGCCTCCTTTTCCACATTTGAAATCTTTGGCAGCGTCATTTTGTTCGTTTAGTCTGCAAAAGCAAACAAAAAGCAATAAACATCAATGTCATTATCAAATGAAATGCCATAATACTCATACCACTCTTATTCTACCATCCCAACAATATTCACTCTCTGCGTAAAAACAAAAATCTTATTCTACCATCCCCTTAAATAACAAAAGCACATATGTTCAACAATAAACCACCAGAAAATTAAACAATCACATCATAAACGACATTTAAAACACTCCAACAAAGCTAATACACCACGAGACAGAAAGATTCGCTTAATTGAATATCACGTGACGCCTAATCTCTCGCGGTACGTACGTCTCGAGCCAAGCAGCAATACCTCCTCATGACATACACACACTTACCCACATTAAATTTTTACCTCAAAATCACAACTCTCACAATCCTAAGAAGAATTCTATCTTAAAAAAACTTTCACCTTCGATTAATAAATAGAAAACAAAATAATAAAACACTTGTTGCAGTAACGATATCACACACAGACTGTATAATGTAAAACACTATAGCAGCAGCAGAAGACGACGACGATGACGACAAGTCGTTTTAACTTATATATCTAATAATATATGTATAAATCAACTCCGAAACTCCGAAACAAGAATACGAGAGCCAAAACTTCTACTGGATGGATGACTGATATATACCTACAACAGTCAGCAGCAAAAGATCTTCTGGCACACAAAAATATAAGCACTGATTATCTGGTGAAGACTGGGCAGCTGGTTTGTCTCTATATCGTCCGGGAGCTGCGCGCGATGTACTGCGGGTGTTAATAAAGACGAGGATAGATGTATATAGAGAAGAAGAAGAAGAGGAATACAAGTAAATGAGAAAGAAGAAGAAGAAGAAACTATTCGCGGTTTTGCTTATATGCTCGCGACGACGACGACGACGGCGTATATCTCACGTGAGCACCCGATGTAGGCGTAGTCCTTCCCTATGCGAGCGGCTGCAGAGCGTCAGGCGCGCCGCCACCGTCGTCTTCTCTTTACTTCGCGTTCGACGTCGTCGTCTGGTTTAATGCCGCGTTTACACTACTTAGTGTACTTGTATCATATATGTACAATAGACTGCATAATATAAAAACTGCATTTATATATATTTATGTATTACTCCTCTGCGTTCTTATTCTTTATATAGGTATATATTAAATAACGTGTACTAAATGTACTCGATATACATATGTCATCAATAATAGTCCTCGATGTTTATGTGTCTATTAATAGATGACGATTGTCTGTCTGTATGTTTTTGACGAATTTTAACAAACTACCTATATGTACAAAATTTGGTAAAATTCTTTGATTAAAATTTATCTATAACTTTTGTCAATTTAATATGAATAAGATATCTAATTCAATGTACTATAATAATCAACTTGAACTAGAAAAAATATTTTAACAAATATCGTGACTTGATGTACATAAACATATTAGATTGAACCATTACAAGCATATAACTTCAATATAATATTGATTTTTTTATTGAATAAAAAAATAATAAGATTAATACTGAACTTAAGTATATCAAATATATTAAATATAACACGTGCCCTTGCAAAAACTCGTGATAAAAATTAATATATTTCCACGCTCACAAATACTATTTTTTTTTTTTTTTAGTGAATCCATGTTTTCTAACATACATAAACTTGCCTTAAATTCACGCAAGAAGCATTATAATATTAAGAGCCACACGTTAAGAAAGAGAGAAATATAAGCTTAAGCCAAGAAAAGTTTATCTACATTATTAAGCGTCTAAATTTATAATTCACCAGCATTTTCGTACAGTAGCAGCAGCAGCAGCACGTCGTAAAAGACGTTCGTCGCTACTATTACTACCACTACTACCACTATTACTGCATTAAAGCAAACCCCTCCCGCTAAATGTACATATAAAACACCGATTGATTATCCTCTGCCAAGAATCAAGTAAAACCTACAAAATCCAAGGCTATACATACACACATACGTACATAAAGACATACTTTTTAAGTCAGGACGCTTTTTCGTTAAATCTCAATAAGTTTATCAACGTCCGCGAAAATAAAACGAAAAAATTGCGGATTTCGGAGTCGCAGAAGAGAACTCGAGTAAATAAACCGTCTGCTAATAATCTTCACTTGCGCTGTTAAAAGAAAACGCATTAGTTTCCGGTGTCTAATCTAAAGCTTCTCCCAAAAAAAGACAACAACAAAAAAAAACCGCTGTGATCCGGATTCTCCCCGGGTGTTATAAGTATATATACATCTATACATATATTGCAAAGTGTGTGTATGTATGTATTATAATAACTATGGCGTGTATGCGCGGGCGCGTGAGCTATATAGGTATATATAACTGAGAGAAAAAGAGTAAAACCGCGATCGATACGAGATAGCCCCGTGGCAGCGAGAGGAAGAGTGTATATAGGAGATGATCACCAATAACTTACTTTTTTGTTGGCCCTCAACTGTTGACTAATGTAGGGCCAAGGATGTACAAATTGACTTGGAAGGGGGTTTGATTTTCTTATGCACTCGTTGTAATTAATATCAAATTCTATGTGTTAAATTAATATTCTGAGTCTACTCTTTGAGCTTAGCCGTATACACGACACACACTGCGCGTTTTACTTGATGACGACGATGACGAAGTTAAAGCCCCCCTCTCCACACAAACAATTTTTAATACGTATGTATGTACACATACAATCTCTCTTTCTTTCTCGTGTACTACTCTTACTTTTGCACTTACTTATTACTTACTCTTCGTATAGTGTGTTTCTCTTCTAGTCTTCTCGCTTCGTTCTTTTGGAGTATGTGTGTGTGTATGTGTAATATATATGTAATATATAAGCGGGGCGCGAGTGTCGAGGGTTATTAAGTCAGCTGACTGCACGTGCTTACCTGCCGGCACCAATACGCGTTTGGCTACTTGAGTTTACTCTTATCTCGTTGGTTTAACTCCCGGCGCGTGGGTGGATGTGTATCACGTGATTTATTTTAAGGCGGGAAGGTTTGAATTTTTTTTTAATTTGTGAAGGGTTGAATTAGAGACTTGAGGATAGATAAATAATGGGTATGTTGGAGAGATTTTTTGTTTTATAGGGGGTTGTGGTTTTAAAAATTTGGGTAATAAAGTATGAAGTATTTTTTTTTTTTGGTTTTTGTAAGATAATAATTAATATTGTATTTGAAAAATGATTGTAAGTAAAGAAAAAAAAAAGGGATTTTTATATTAAAATGTGTGTAAAAACGTTGGAATAGTAATCACGTAATTTTTATAATATTTTATTAAATGATAAATCAATTGATAAAAGTATTTTTATTGTTTCTACCAAAATTATTTCATGTAGAACACTGATTGTTGGCAAAGAAGGAAGCTTTTTTATTTTTATGTACCTCTAGTCTTCGCAAAAATAGAAAATTATTTTACTCTCTGTGAAACTTGCAGTTTTTTTTCGTTCACTTTATAATCTTTTAAATTCATACATACACATATATTTCGGAAAATTATAAAAATACACTTAAAAAAATATTTATTATAAAATCAAATCTAAACAAAAATATACCAAAAATAATCAATGAATTCAATACGAATACTTTTTAAAAAAATATTGTTCAACACCATTAAATTATTAAAAAAATCGGAATTTTAAAAAAGCTCATCGACTAACCAACAGAATAACCATAACCTGTTGACATAAACATCACAAGCAAGTCTCTAAAGAACATTTAAACGCAATTAAAACAAAACCTGATCAACTCGTCACTCACTAAAAAGCTCATTACGCTATTCCCATCTAAAAGCCAACAAATCATTACTTAAAACACATCTACATGAACGTCTTTCTCTTTCTACAACTAAATTCTAATTAAACAACTTTAACAAATCCGTACATACAGATTAATCCCACATTTCTTAAGACAATAGGTAAATTCGTAGCTAAATCTAAGCTTGCAATAACAAACGAACAAGCTAAGTGCTAAGAATTAAACCTTCTTACCATCTACATATATCTCTGGTATAGCTAAAAGCCATCTGGTTTTTCCTCTTTACTTCTATAATTCCCTTCCTTTAGCTATACCAACCAAAAAAAAAAAAAATGACTCTACCTCTGGTTTTTCCCCGATATTCTTTTTCTATAAGGATATAATCGACCGGACGTATAGGGCCGTAAAAAATATATCGGGTATATAATAAATTTTGGTATATAGCGAGATTGATTTGAAAGCTTTTTTTACAGGAAATTGAAGCGAAAAATTATGTGTTGATATATGTACGAGCAAAAAATGTATATATCGGCTGTATATTTACCTATTCGTCCAGAAATGAAAGTATAATAATTGTATTCGATCGCGTGTAAATATACTCATGACTAACTTTCAACGATATATATATTTTTTTTATTATTATAAAAATTGAATATTTTACATCACTAACAAAGTCAATTTTATCATTTCTGATTAAAATTACGGTAGATACTCATTATAACACTTTCTATATACAACGTTTAATAAGGCGTC
Source organism: Leptomastidea abnormis (assembly GCA_030522805.1). Lineage (NCBI taxonomy): Eukaryota > Metazoa > Arthropoda > Insecta > Hymenoptera > Encyrtidae > Leptomastidea > Leptomastidea abnormis. The sequence continues at coordinate 14,448 of JAPYZE010002231.1, forward strand.
CGTCGCGCCTAGCATAGTTAAAATTAATCTTACAAAATCTTACGGCGAAATTCATTTTCATTAAAGCTTTAAGTAAAACTAAAACTCACGATATACACAATATATAATATACACCGTATACAAAACACCTCTATAAGAAAATAAGCCTCCTTTATAAAACAAACTTTAAACTTTGTTACCTTCTCCCAAAATCACATACCCAAAACTTTTCACACTTCATTAACAAATAATTATCCAGTCGAATAATTTTTAAAATCACGTTATATCGATATTACATATAACACAGACACACCCTATATATCTTTCATCATACAAAGTAAACTCCAAAATAATTCACAAGCTTCGCAAGCTTCCTCTAAAAAAATTGACCTCGACCAAAAGAGAAAAATCTTACTTTTGTAAAATAAAACCCCATCGATCTATATATTATAATATATACCTATACTAGTTTTCCAACAATTTTACCAGGCGCCAAAGAGTCGCCCGTGAATTTATCGCCATCTCACACCCTCTTTTTATGCACCCACATACACGTACACAGAGTAGAGAGCTTGCAAGCTTCATTCAAGCTCGACCGGCGGCAAAGTGGCGCCGAGTGTGTATATAAACAGCAAGGCTACACGGGCTATCTTTTACCTCATACCCTTCCTCTCTTTTTTCCTATATAGTCTCTGGCATCTGGTCCAAGATCCTAGTTCAGTTTCTAGAAGTAGCAGTAGTAGCAGTAGTTCGTTGGTGTATGTGTCTAGTCTTTTCTTCTTATCCTGGATTTTCGAGGCCGCAAGAGTCTCTTTTTTTCTTTTCTTCTCTCTTTTTTTTGTGTACAGATCGAATCGGATTGTTTTTATATATAGATATATTCAAAGATTTTTAACCGATCTTCTTTTTCTTATATGTAATTTTAGTCGCGTGGAAGAAAAAAGTTTTGAGTATTTCTTTTTTTTTTCTCATTTTTGTGGATTGAGGAGGAAGTAAAGTGGGTCGTGTGTTGGGACAGTTCGATTCTCTTTGCTTGCTCTAAAGGACACACATACATACATATATACATATATACTATAACATCGTATACGAATTGTTGTTTTTCTCTTATTCCCGACAAACTCGATTTTACTCGACCTGTGTTCTTCTTCTTCCATCCATTTTAGTTTCTTTCTTTTTTTGTCGTAGAAAAGACACTGGCTAGTGTTCTACATATTAGAAGTAGCAGAGAGCCCTTAGAGACGTGATAGTAGGTACCTACATATAATGCTTTTTTGAAGTTTTCTTGCATTAAGTCGTTGTATCTCTTATATATATATGCTGCATCATATTTGAACTACTCGAGTATAAAAGTAAAACCATTTTTCATTCGAAGCTTTTTAAAACTTCTTTTTTTTTAGCCTTTCTTTTTTTTTAAAAAAAAAGTTGAAGATTCTGGTACATGGGTACAAGTATTTTTTTAAAATCGAGTGTACATATACATAAAAATGTGAAAAATTTACTACTATTCTCTACTACTACCTTCCTCTATAAGAATATCCTACATCACGTATATTCCATAAAACTTTATCTCTCAAGACAATATTGAAATGATCGATCAAAAAGTACATACAAGAAAAATTGAGGAAAGAATAAAAAAAGAAAAAGAAAAATAGAAAAAGAGAGTATGTAGTAAAGAAATATGAAGTTTTACCATCCAAACGAGAAAAATCGTCAAAAAATTTTTCGTCATATAGACAAACTCCATACACTCTATCTCAAAAGCTCACACTCGATATCCTTGCAAGCTCTCCGTATATAACGTATATAATATAGAATATCCTAAGACATCAATCCTCAAACTAGAGACCCGATATCCTCCGTACTATCCCCAACTTACTTTCTCTCTCTATTTTTTTATTATTCTAAAATCAATCGAAATAAGCTTTTGCGCGCGCAAAAAGAGATGCAAAGAATAGCTATAGGTTTATCCTCGGTGTATCTCCGCGTTATATAGATTAGCGGATGCACAAGTGCGGAAGAGAAAAAAGAAGAAGAGTAAGAGGGGGAGGGGAAGAAGTAAAGGAATGCGGTTTTGGCATTGGTCCAAAAAAAGTGAAATTGTGTCTCCGTGGCCCAGATCGTATATAACTAAGTATGTATGTATGTATGTATGTACGTATGTATGTATGTGAAAGCTCATGTATATGTGTGTATGTATGTATGTATAGCAACGCGCTCGACGGAATAATCAATCTACTACTCGCGCTCTTCTTTCTTCCTACTCTGTCCTTCTCTCTTTCTTTTTTTGTTCGCTTTTTTTCCGAGAGTCAAGGGACTAGTAGTGGTTGTAGTAGTTGTAGGTGGGTGGATAGCTGTCGTTTTCTCTTTTGGCAGGAAAACGAGGTAATGGGTTGAATTTTTTTTTTTTAAGACTATACTTCTTTTTGCTCTTTCAAAATTGGCGGTTAAGGGCAGAGAGAAAGAGAGAAAGACAGTAATATGTAGTAGAGTTAAAGTATACATATAGGTACATATGGTTTTAAAGGGGTGGATTATTTGAAATCCCTTGTTGAGGTGTAGTGGTATATGGATTGTAGTCTGGGGGATTGCAAAATGAAAAGGATTGTTCTAAAGGGCGGGATATAGCTTATACTCTGTTTGAGGATTAATTACTGCTGGATATTCCACTCTCTCTCTCTCTCTCTCTCTCTCTCTCTCTCTCTCTCTCTCTCTCTCTCTCTCTTTCTCTCTCTCTTTCTCTCTCTTTTTCTCTCTCTCTCTTTCTCTCTCTTTCTCTCTCTTTTTCTCTCTCTCTCTTTCTCTCTCTCTGATTAAATTGTTCTCTCTCTCTCTCTCTCTCTCTCTCTCTGTAATTTAGATGTGTGTTTAGAGATTATTAAGAAGCTTTTATTTTTTTGTAAATATTCGCTATATAAAAGAGAGAACCCGAAAAAGTGTAACCGTTTTATTCGTGATCTGATTGGCTTACGCTAAACAAAGCGCGAAAATTCAAAATGATTTGAGGATCATTATAGAAAATAAAAATAAAATAATCAAGCTAGATTAATATACTATGTT
>JAPYZE010002232.1:0-17231 GCA_030522805.1 Leptomastidea abnormis
TATATATATATATAGCTATATATATACCGGTGGGGCGCGCAACGGTAGTACAGGCCGATCCATAAAGCGCTCCACCTCCACCTTCTCCTCCTCCTCCTCCTCACACCCTCTAGCTACTCCCGGCTGCAGACCGAGCAGTCTCCCTCGCTCGCGCCTTGGCATGTATATGAAGCCTTTAGCGCCTCGGACAATGCGCGCACGGGCTATATAGCCGTTGTTGCCCCTCCAGGGCCAGAGACCCGGGACAATGCCGACGCGAGTTGGCAGCCTCCACCTCCTCCTCCCCATCCTCCTACTTTTCTCTCGTCCTTCTTCGGCCTCGTAGCAGCATCTCCTCTTCCTCCACCTCCTCTTCTTCCAGTTCCATTGCCGCCTGCGTCGCCTGGCCTCTCTCTCTCTCTCTCTCTCTCTCCGCCCCGGTAGCCTCGAGAGTAACTATTCATTTTCCGGGCAAAGATCCGAGCGCCCGATAACCCCGAAGCCGCGCGCGAACCACCTCGCGCCCTCATGGCCTGCACTTACACATATATACTTATATGTATATAGCAAGCTATATAGAGATCGCATATCGCGGATCATCGGAGGATTTGGACTCGCTTGCCTGCAACTCCTGGGAAAAATCTGCGACGAGCCAAAGATTTTATTCCTGTAGACGCTAAAATACAAATGCTTTTTCAAGCAAGCAGAAATCAAAAAAGCTTCGCTCATCATCTGCTGCTCTTATTTTTCCCACCTGCGTAAGAATAGGTACACATACCTATAAATGAAGTATTACGAATAGAACTCATATTTTTTATTCAAAGTTGAAAATTTTGCTGAACTTCAGAGGTTTTCCGAAGAGTTTTGAGGCCAGGAGTGTTAGATTCACGCTAGCGTAGACAAATAGGCAGCATCTATCATTTTCAAGAGAGACGGAAGACATATTATTTTTATATTTTGGCATAACTATCATTCAACATTCCGAATTGACGATTTTAAAAATATTATTCTGAGTTGAATATGATCATTTTTCCTTTTTTTATTATTTTCAAAGCTTGAGAAAATATTAGGGATTTCCTTGGATATTTGGCACTGCGGGGATAAAAAGCATCCATTGAGTAAAAATGTGTCGTTATCGGGGTAGATCGCGAGTGACCGGGTCTAGGAGAAAAAGCTAAGCCGATGAGAAGAAAAAAAGGAAAGATTATAGACGAAAATTCCTCTACATTTTCCGTTATCGAAAAACCACATCGGCTAAGTATGGCATGGCAAACATATAGAAGAAGCAAAGAAGAAGAAAAAAGGAAAAAAAAAGTTGAGTGAGAAGCTTAAGTTCTCTCGGGCGTTTTGCGCGCGCGCGCGCACGTGAAAATCGAATCCAGACGCGGGGAAAAGCGAGCAGCAAGAGGCCGCCGAGGATCGATATGAGACGCAGGGCTAAAGCAGAGCGCCATACTTGCCTGCGAGTTGGTATACAGAGGATAAAGAGAGGAGGAGGAGGAGGAGAAGCGGAATCCTTTTTCCCAGGCTGCTTAAGGGAGAGTAAGAGAGAGATTTCTTGTGGCACTCGGAGCGGTTGCCGGGGAAGAAGGGCCAGCTGCTGGCAAGCAGGCAGGCAGTAGAGCTCCCTATCATTGGTCGCGATCTCGCAGCCCCTCGGCAAATCAAGGACCAATCCCCATCCGTCGACCCCTGCCCCCCCCCCCCCCTCCTACTGCTCTCTACTGCTACTGCTTGCTGATTCTCACCCCTTGGCCTACGGGGGCTCGCGAAAATTTCCGCACCAAGGGGGGATGCTGCTGCTGTTACCACTAGCACTAGCACCAGCACCACCACCACGACTAAAGTACACTGCTGCACAGGGGGAGAAGATCGGATTTCGTTGCTTCGGGGGCTTTTTCGCCCATTGTGTGTCAGAATTGCTGGCTTTCTCTCTCTTCGACGTGCGCGTGCCCCTGCGGTTGGTCCCGGCTTTGTTTGAGATTTCGAGAACGTATACATACATACATACATATACGTTTGAGAGATGATAATCGTGATGGCCGATTGTCCTTGCCACTATATGCCCTATACTGCCGCATACAACACAACACAGCAGCTACTGTTCAACTTGAGTGTACTTACTAAGCTTTTTTTCTTTTTCTTTTGTATTATTACACACATCAACGGTAAACGATAAACGACACTCGGAAATTAACAGTCACCAGATGTTAAGTTTCTTTTTTTTTTTGCTTCTCAGCTTCCGACTGTGTATATAACTATAGGTCCTTGAATATTCAGCTTTTCGTATATTACTATAATCATCATCATCGTTTTTGAAATAGCAATAGACATAGTTTTACATCGATCAATAAAATATGTGAATGCTTATCTCCTTTAATATAATTTCATATAGTTGGAACTTTTTTTTGTTGGTTTTGCTCTTTTGTTGAAAATTTTATCTTTTTCAAGTTACACGAAGTAGTAGTTAGAATTCAGAAATAAAAATCTTGAAAAATGGCCCGAGTGTTAGTTCCATGGCACTACGGTCTGGAAAACTTTTTTAAAACAGAAAGTGGCCGCGAGATAAGCTTTTGTTGTTCGTGCCAGTAAACTCGATGTGGCGTGAAAAGAATAAGAGAAAAAGAAAAATTAAAAAAAAAGAAAAAAATGAAAGAGAGAAACGAAGAAAAACAGGAAAAGAGAGGAGGGAGAGAAGTAGGTGCTTGCGAGCGAAGAAAAAGCAGCGCTAACCAATCGAAAAAGAATCGTCCGCGCAAAGTCCATAAATCTTGGGCGTCGCTGTTCATTCGCGTATATGTGTCGTACACCCACACGTGGATCCAGCCCTCTATATACGTACACGGAAGCTCCATTCTCTAAGAGAGAATAGAAGAGAGGAGTTATAAGGCGTCGCCAACACTAGACGCCCTTTATATATCGCATAAAGTTAGCTATACCAACGTCTGAGGAAAAAAGGAGGACGCGATCGACGTTGTGTGTTCCATAGTCGGAATAAATCAAACTGGCGTGAAAATCAATTGCAAGACACCCCCTTCTCTCCTTCCCATTCTCTCGTAGCGTGCACTAGAATAACTTTTAGCGTCAGCTCTTATTTTTTCCCTTCTTCTTCTTCTTCTTCCTCTTTTTTTCCTCGCTGTTGTTGTTTCGACGAAAGCTCTCTCGCTCGAGCGTAAAGTCAATACGACGAAGCTTGGAAGAGCTGCGCAGGCGTAGTCCTCCTACCCCCATCAGCCGAGTCTGGTGAAGAACGCGCATGTCCGCTGGCTTTTACACCCACCCTGGCCTGGTACGTGCCGGTACTATAAGGTGCAAGCTCGGCAAAGCTACAACTGCCTGCCTGGCTATGCTCGCTGCTGTCCTCCTTCTATCACTGCGCTCTCTATGTGCTGCTACCTTCCTCTTCTGCCCCTCAGGCTTACTTATGATGCTTCTATGTATACGTACGTGCTCGGTTATTGATGTTTTTCAACAGACAATAGCTTATACTTTCCATGAATTTTTTATATTACTATAATATGTATGCGTTGTTCTTGTCCTTATTGAAAGAAAATGGCGTGTTAGACAGTATATTATAGGTATATGCAGTTCCATTCTTTTATATTACAATACAAACATAATCAACCTGACAATAATTGACAATTTTTTTTTTTAAAATTAAAATAAATGGCATAAAAATTCAACTCAATAAATTCAAATCAACAATCAATTAAAACAATGTTTGACATTATTTTTTTTTTCTAAATAAAGTTCGAATATAATGATATATAAATGAAATGAAAAGGAAAATAAAAAAGGAATCCAATAGTTTCTTGGGGGAGGGGGCAATTCAGGAAAAGGAACATCGCTCTGGCGAGTGGCATGACGGGAATTATACTGCGGAGCGTAATGGCGCGAGAGGGTTAAAGGGGGGGGGGAACTAACGAGCTGCCGCCTCGTAAACGGACGAATATCCGCGACTACACAGAGAGAGAGAGAGAGAGACAGAGAGTACCTATATGTAGAGAATAGAGAAGCAAGGGGAATGAGAATGAGAGGGAGAGAGAGAAATAGAAAGAGAAGAGGGAAGCGCGACACAAGCGACAGGTAATGGCCGCGCGCCAGCCAGCCAGCCGGGGTTATTTATTGGTAGTGGCTGCGGTCGAGCGCATAAATATACGCCGAGCTAGGAAATGCAGGGAAACGCGAGCGCAAGCACACGTCGGACAATTCCGCGTTCAGCGCGTTTTGCGATTAGTCGCCTCCTCCACCTCCGCCTCCTCATCCTCCTTTCTCCATCTACGTATAGTTTTCGGGTCGAATTTCGCTTTCTCTCTCTCTTTCATACATATCCTAATGTGACTCATCTCGGTTTGACATTATTTTTTCTGGCTCTTTTTTTTCTTAAATATTTTTATTCGTGTAGATTTGATTAATTCATCTCATCTTTATTTTAACATTCAAGTAAATAATTTAATTACATATCGATCGAGATGATTAATTATTAATGATTACTGCACAAAAAAAATGTATGATTGATATTTGAATTTTCAAATAATTTTATAAAATCTCAAATCGAACTCGACTCTAATTAACAAATACAAAAAAATAAAAGTAATGAAGTGGACAAAAGAAAACGGTTTCCTCCATCGTAAAGCATATAGTAAACTAGGTATTTTCGGAGGGTAGAAAGAAAATGGCGGATAAAAGCAAGAGGAGTAGTAGTAGTAGTAGTAGTAGTAGTAGTAGTAGTAGTAGTAGTAGTAGTAGAAGTAGTAGTAATACTAGTAGTAGTAGGTATAGGTATATAGCAGCAGCAAGTACTTGTACGAGGGAGAAAGAAAGAGAGCAAGAGAGAGAGAGAGAGAGAGAGAGAGAGAGCGAGGGAGTCCATGTCGGCGTGTAACGTCGCGTCGCGTCGCGCATATCGTTTAATTTAGCTCGTGGAAGCTTCGCTAATTAGTCACGAGCTGCACAGATACGTATGTATAGGTATGTGTGTACGTGTGTGTCTGCTGGGGTATATATAAGTACACAGGGGGGATGAGAGTAGAGTGCGGGGGACGAGTTTTAACTGAAGCACTGCAGAATACACACACAGGTCGGATCTTTATTTTCCCTGAGCCAAGCTCGCGAGTTGCGTGTACTATATGTACTTATACACACTCAGCTTAGCATGCCATGTACATACGTATAATAGGTGTGTGTGTATCCTATATGCACTACTAGTAGCGCCGGTCTACATCCAATACTGTGAGAAAATCCTATGTGCGATTTTCATTCGCACAAGATATATATATATAATACTTTTAGTTGCGCAGCTTATCCGCCCCCCGTCTTTTCTATTACAATAATTTTTCTTTTTCTCCTTCTCGACTCTGTTATGTGCTTGTGCGAGACTAAAGTTTTTCTTTTACTTCAACTTACTTGAAAATCGACTCTTTTTGTAAACTGCACACACACACACTCTCTTTTCTTATTGTGACTTGTGTAATTGTAAAAAGATATAATGTACCCGGCAGCTCTGCCTCTTAAATTTCAGCTGCGGATAAATCTTACATCTCCAGGCTCTCTTTTACCCGCAGCTCAGAATCGGTGAAAAACAAAACTTTATCACAAATAATCAACACCGAAAAAAGTTCGTAGCGAAATAAGATATCGCAAATTTGTTTGCACTGGAGTGGCATTTGGTGAAGGCAGGCGAGTATATTGGCACAGCTTGCAGCTATAACAGATTATAGCTAGTCTAGGTACACGCGACACCGGTAAATAGTATAAAACAATCACAAAAGCGCATAATGTACTTATATATATATACGATCGGTTTTTCGCAGTTATACCATATAATGTGGCATTACATTGATTTAGAATTAAAAAGATAAGAAAGCTCTTTGAGGAAGCCAATTGCAAACACAGCAGCTGCCTTTTGCAAAACACTGTTGCTCGAGTCTCAATGAGTTGCTCGAAAAATTGCTCTCGCACGGAGTACTGACTTTGAAAGCACAATCGAGTCTTTTTCTTTACCGCTGCTGCTACTACCCACCTCTGGATCTGGAGCAAGAAAGAGAGCAGGTAATGAAGATTTATGCTCGCGATCGCGCAGCGCAGGCCCGCGGGTGCGATCACGGGTGTGTGAGATGTGAGGTATAGGTAGTGGGAGTAGTTGTTGTAGTATAGTAGTAGGGGTTCAGGTATATGTATAAATGGCGCTCCGACTATATAGGTACACTCGTAAAGCACAAATTGACTGTGTAAAGTACTCCAGAAACATTTATTATTGGCGTTTATATGTGGGCCCGGGTAGAACTACGCGTGTAGCCATTAGCATACTAATATCGCACGCGCGCATTGTAACACCGCATTTAATAGGCGTTATATTCCCTCCTCACCCTCGCGTACACTGCGCCTCGGGACACCCCAGCCGAGTAACGCGAGATACGAGTTCGCGCTTGTATACTCTCTCACCTATACACATACATATATGTATATATACATATAAAAGTGTGCTTCGCGCCCAACTGTGCAGGCGTATAAGATCAATGGGATATATACTTTGGTATGTATATTGGGCAATTCTCGATCAGCGAGAACCACTTGTAAACCTCCCAGAGCCTGCAAGTACTGGAGAACGAAATTAAGACCTTTAACCGTACCTAGTGCACTTGCTTACATTTTCTTATTTCATTCTTTGCGCGCCAAAATACAAAAAAAAAATGAAAAAATTATCTGGTAGCTGCCTTCAATTTTTTAATACGAATGTAATACAGATTTAATTGCCAATACTGTATACTATGTATACATACAAAGCCTGGAGCGGTGAACGAAAATTATTTTCAACTGCAAGTTAATAATATGAAAGTATATGTGTATGTATCAAGAGAGTCTCTATTAGGCTCTAAATACACTTGGAGATATTTTTCTCGCAAAATCGACAGGCAATAAATGCTGGATAAAACGTGTAATTTTCGTATAACTGTATGCGAGTATTGACGCGTGACTGTGTATGCGTGTATATATAAATGTGAGCAATATACCCGAGGCGTATAGAGTGAATGCGTTTGTGCGCGCGCGCGCACACAAGTAAAGAGGCAGGCAAGCTGTGCACCAAGCAGTCGTCGTGTGTAATCACGCTAATTATGCAGGAGCAGGATAACAATTTTCTCGGCGAGAAAATAATAGTAAAAAGTAATCGAAATCATTTATTTATTTTTTTCCTTCTCCTTTTTTTTTCACTTATAAGCCCAACTATTATCGAGGTAATCAATTGACACAAAGGTTAGGCTTAAAGTTAATAGCTAAAATTATGTATACGCAGTACAATAACAATAATAATAATAATAATGATAATGATAATAATAATGATAATAATAATACGCGATACACGTGAGCCGATACGTATATAGGTACAATATATACAACACAATCGATCGATTGATCTTCGTCGCGCTGGAATATTATTGTTATTATTTTACATAACTGCAGCCGCCACTACTGCGCCGTGGATTCAGGATTTACAGATGACTACCTATATATATAGGATGGTACATTACAAAGTAACTTCAGCTCTATAAAAGCTTGCAACTTAACAACAAGATAGGTATTTCCTTTGAATTAATTTATCGCAGCATTTGTTTACATTATCCTATAATCTCCTGTGCTCTGTATTCTCTATATAACTGTTATGTAGGTATGCACGAAGTAAATAAATATATTCTAAAATGCTCGCGATCGTCCTATATATACTTGCAAGTAAACGAGTCTATATAACACATTAGTTCTATACCTATAGGACACATACTTTTATATATATTATAACATATAAAAGCTAGCTTACACATCGATGTCTCGTGACGAAAGCTTTAGCGGGAATCAATTATTCAAATTAATCCTCAACGTATAGCGCGCACTCGTTCTCGCATGCTGCAGTTATGCGCTTTGAAATTTATGAAAAGCCATAAAGCACAATTTAGCCGCGATAAAAGATATCTTTGCTTGTCGCTGCTATTATCACTGGGAAATCGAGAGTGTGTTCAGAAGGAGTAGGAGGAGGATGCTCGACTCGTCGTCGCTTGGCGCCGAGTAAAACACGTCGGAGTAGCTCAGCAGGCTGGAGTGATCTCGCAGTCTTACAAGCATCGTAGTCGCGTAGTGCAGTCGCGGTATATACATATAGGTATATATAAATATACGGCGTCTCTCTAACAAATGGCTTTCTAAATACTTGTATTATCGCTATAACAACACACACACATACACATACAGATTACGAGCTAAGAGAGCTGTGGCTCTGGCTGTGGCTGTAGCAGCGGCGTATCGATCAGCCGTTGATTTATCGCTAATTATTCCTTGGCTCGCTCAAGCGCGCGCACGTATATATAAGTGTGCAGTGTATATGTGTGGATAGAGAGAGAGAGAAAGAGAGAGAGAGAGAGAGCCGCGGTGCGAGTGCGCGGGCTCACGGTCGAGCGCATAAACCATGCCCTTCTCCTGCTTGTATCCGCGGCTATATAGCGCGTGTGTTTCTCCTGCGCGCTATACTCGGTATCATATGAGTGCGCGTCCACGTGACTCATCGACCGACCTCCCCGCCGCGGCTCTATCCCCGCGCTATCCTGCACAATTACATACGTAAGCAAAGAAAGTCCCCGATTTTTCGACCCTGGACACACCACCTTCACCACCACCACACGCGCTACTTTAATGCCATTTTTACCCTCCGGTCACGGCTACAACAACGACGATGTTTTATCGCCTGCGATGAATGGCTTATGTACATGCAGTGTATGGGATTAGATACTCGTATATATATATATACTCGTGCTTAATTTCAACTACGCGGCACCACTCGATTCCCAGCTTAATGAACAATCCGTGTTGCATTAGCGATAGTGCGATAATATAAGAGCGACCTTTTTTTCATTTGATGCTAAGCTATATGAAGCGGAGAGGATACGCTGTAGATATATTAATTTATTATTATATTATTGCCATTGAATGCCGGATTTTTCATCGCTAATAAGACGTTACGTCCGCTGCATCAGGTTATATATTCTTGCACGTGCTCTTTCTCTCCCCCCCCCCCTCCCCTTCTCTCACTATGTATGTTTGCAGATACTTCGGTGACGATAAATCACGGCTTTTTAATTGTTACTCCGGTTGGGCATGAATTTTCATAAAGAGAGAGAGAGAGAGGAGAGAGAACTCGCCGCATAATACCTATATGCATATAGCGCTTGACTTGACTTGGATAGCTATAGCTAGCTAGCTGCAATGTAATAAAATACAAAATAACGCGCGCAAGCCTCTATGTCTCGGATATAGTGTACACACACTCACTATATCTATATGCAGCTGTGCATTTATGTGTATGCATAAAAAGTGCGCTTGTGCTTTTTACCATTGTCGGCGTTCTTGCTTGCTTGCTTGTTATGTTGTGGATCCGCGTTTCTGACCGCACGCGCGACTTTATTAGCGTTTTTCACATTTTTACGCGGTCAATTAAGTGCGTAGCTAACTCTCTCTCTCTCTCTCTCTCTCTCTCTCTCTCTCTCTCGCAGTGGTATAACAGCTAAAGCAATAGTAATCTAGAGAGAAAAAGAGATAAATAGAGAGGCTAGCTACTTCTTCAGCGTGTGTCTATCGTAAACTGCGTCATAATTGCGATTTTATGACCCAACTGAGAGCCCCGCTGCTGCTGTCTTGTTTCTGCTTTTCCGCAAGCCTCGGCAATTAAACAAATTGACCGAGCTTTTCAATAACCATGTACTCTCTCTCTCTCTCTCCTCGTTTTCTCTTATTTCTTTTTACTTGATATATTATGTCGTCGGTCGTGTTTCATCATCTTGGGCAAACAAAGATTTTCTTAAAAGTGCCAGGTTTTTAATATGTTTTTAAGCGATGAACTTAATTTTTCTACAATTAATTCCTTCAGATCTTCCAAAGATGTATTTAAATCATTATTTCAAGACGTCATAAAAAATAATATTTAAAAAATATTTAAAATAATTGAATTTTAACTATAATAAAAAGTGGAATGAATTGACCAAAAGTAAAGTCGCAGTTTTGGTTTTGCCTGGTTTAAGTTCTTTGGGGAAAGCTCGACCGTCAAAAGATAGCTGCATGAAGGTCAAATTGCAAGCTCTTATATTGTAGTTGTTAATGATATTTTGCATTACTATAATAGAATATTTTTTGTATCTGTGCATAGTTTATAGTATAAAATTTATACCTACAACTAAACTACAAATCTTGCTCGTAATATGTAGATATTAATCATTTCTCCATAATCTCGTATAATGTTCGACGTATCCAGCAACAACTTTTCTAGAATGTATTGTTTTTGCTTGAGATCGTAAAAATCTTTTCAAGATCGCTGTTACTCTAAAGATATATACTTATTATATTATCGCATTATCAGATTTTTTTCTCTATTATATACCTCGCTTCCTCGTGATTAATAGATCGTACACTGCTCCGACATTCCTGGGAAGGCTTTTCCATGCAGCCTCGAGACGTTTGTTGAACATACGTATAAACAAATATACAGCTCTGTCGACGTCTATCCGACCGATAAGTGCTTGGTTATACAGTATGGAAAAACGATTGGCGCGAGAAAAATGAAAAACACACATACAAACAATTGCCTCTTCGATATATTACATACACCGCGGTGTGTATTAGCAGGAGAAATATAGTATGTCTTGTTCATTCATATATACATATAGCTTTATATGATGCTGTAATAACATATAGATATGTGTTATAGGTAAAACTGAGCGCCGTCATGAGATACACCGTGACTTTACTTCTCTCTTTCTCTCTTCAGTCCTCTCTCGGCAATTGCGCGCGGCCGTCACCGCGACTCCCTATATCATCGATAGCAGTATCAAAGTGGCAAGGCTGGCCACCTTGCCCCAATAAGCCGAACAGGATACACACACACACACACGCACACTCACACACATACTGTACGCGGCTCACTTCATATAACAAACTCTACATATAGCTATATTTGTATTGGTATCTCACCTGTATATTGATTGTTTCTCTCCTACTTATGTATATACAATCCTCCGTCTCTGTTTCCCTCTCTCTCGTATGCGTATAATGTACCAAGCTGGGGCCGGGCGGCAAGTTGCACAACTCGTATATACGCTCCCATACGAGCGAGCGAGCAAGCGCACACATGAGGCCCGAGGCATGATATCAGCGAGAGAGGGACTATTTTAAATAGCACACACACACACATACACACATAGACACTAACAACGCGAGTACTGAGTGCGCTGGCTGGCAATTTATTGTGATAGGCCAGGCGGTGCTGGAGCTCCATGGGGTCGTAGCTGCAGCAGCAGCAGCAGCCGCGGCCCGAACAATGATGAGAAGATTCTTGGAAATGAAATTGAATTATATGAAAGAGAGAGAAAAAGCCTAAGCGAGTAAGCTAGTCGGCTTTTCTCTCCTAGCCTCCTCCTCCTCCTGCTGTCGAGGAGTTAAAAAAGAACGTTTATCGCGCAATGAAGCTGTGTGCTTACGCGAATACACCGGTGTGTGAGTGCATAGGAGAAAATTGCGCCTAATATCACCTGTAGTTGGTAGTTATATATTGCTTGTCTGTAAAAATCCAACCGATTGACCCTCTGGTTCTTTCTTCTTGTCAAGAGATGGATATAGAGAGAAAAGAAAAGAAAAGAATAAAATTTCTCCATTCGGGCTTATAAAAGTAAAGGCAGTGTGTAGACTCTCTTGCTATCACAAATCCATTGTTCAATACGAAGAGTGAGAGAGAGACTTTCGAGAGGCAAATGTAAGCATATAGTTATACACCTTTCTCTCTCTCTCTCTCTCTCTCTTTTTCTCTTTCTTCTGCTGCATCGACGAGCACTTAATCAGCCAACTAGGTCGCAGCATTCCACGTATATTTCGTCGGCAGTAGGGAAAAAAAGGTCAGCAAAACACACACACACACACACACAGCAAGAGGAGGTGAGTGCAGTAGTCCCACTCGCAAACACCGGGCACGTACGGAGCACGACTCCACACACAACATGGCATACCTACCATCAGCAGATATTACAAGCCTTTCAGGCAACTTACTAGGTAGGTATAGCGTATAGGTATACTTATACAGCACTGCGTCACGCGAATTCAGCCTCAGGGCAATTTGCGCCGTCGTCACACACCGCGAGGAGAACCATCCAGCCACCACAATATACATGAAGCAGCAAGCAAAGAGAAACGCGCGCGAGCACAGGATTTCGCGAGAGAATACAGCTGCGATGGCCAGAGAGAAAGAGAAAGAGAGAGAGAGTTGACTCTCGCCAGTAAGCGAGCTGGGCAAGAGAAAGGGTCAAACGAGCAGCAGCAGCAACTCTCTCGGGATGTTTAAAGGATATCTACCCACACGAACGGACGGACGGACTGATGGAATAACCAGGCTCTTTTTAGGTATGATATGGTATGTACGTGTAGGATACAAGAGCAGCAGCAGCAGCTAAACATGTACAGACTGCACTGATCTGTTTCAGTATGTGCGTGTGCGATATAGTGTGTATGTCTTCGCGTTTGTGTCTGGGTGTGGCCGTGACTAAAAGTTCAGCAGAGCACACTTAACGCGCTCCTCTCTATTATGGCTACATTGCTGCAGAGATATAATATACGTGTGCATTGGCCGTAAACTTTTGAGGAATATATATAGGTTGGTATACATTGCTCCGATTTACTGGTAGTCAAGTCGTGATCCTTCTCCTACTCTCATTTTTCCTCATCTTCTATTATTCCTGCAATTTTACGGAAGCTATAGGGCAATAGCTATATTTCTGCTGCCGAAAAACACTTTGTCTCGAAAGCTTAATTTACAGCTTAAAGCCAAATGCGTTTGAATTCGATGATTGCCCTTACAATCACCAGGACAACCTACTAATTGACACCCGGGGTGCTGATGAATCTGTCTCAACTTCGCTTAACTCCTCCAGCTTCCCACTTGCCACGAACACATCAGACTATTGTCAATTTTAGTTTATTTTGGCCAGAAAGTTGTGAAAAAAGGTAAATCATCCGGCGTCACTTATCAGAATGCGAATGAAAAGTAGGAGAAAGAGAAGAAGAAGAAGAAGAAGAAGAGCACGAGGATGATGCCATTAACGACTACGGTAATAATCTCCGGCTGCTGGAGCTGTAGGTATATGTATAGCAAATGCGCAGCAGCTCTTGACAGGCCGCACATTACACCGTACATTATATCTCCAGATTGTAACCTGGCAGCAGCAGCAGCAGCTTCCCTCCTTTACTTCTTCTTCTTCTTCTTCTTCTTTCCCTCGTCGTTGCGGAATATATCGCAATTACGTCCGAGCAGCAGAGCAAGCATCTCTCAACCAAGCCATGCTGTTAAGCACACTAGACTGGCTCGCTTGCTTGCTTGCTTGCCTGCCTGTAATTTAAGGCTTTTCAATAAAGTGTAAGTTGGTGTGTGTGCACCGCGCGATTTTCCAATCATTAGCGATAAACCGCCTGAGCAAACATCCCGAACAGTTACACGCGTGATGCTTCTTACACTTATTATATATAGAGACTCACTCTCTAACCGCTTGGAATTTCATTTCAGAAGAGTTGCAATTGCATGAGCAGGATTATTATCTGCTAAACGAATTCATCACGACCTGATATACGCTAATTCCTTCCTTTCGATTGTGTCGTTCCGATTTATTGAAAATTTCTCAGCAAATTGATTTTCAATTGTTAAACGACACCAGATTATTCCAGTTGAGAAGAATACAAATCTTCTCAGAGTGTGTAGGTAATATATGTTTTATTTAGTCGGTCATTCACAGCGCATTTTAAATTACTTTTTTTCGTTGACAAACAGATAAACCAGCAGCAGCCCAAGCACACATCCTTACGTTGCTTTATTTTTCTCTCTTTTCATCCGCTGCTTGCTTGCTTCTTCTTCTTCTGTACCAGATTTCAATTTATAATAGCCGAGATTTGTGCTACTCCTCGTCTCAACGGTATACAACAGCAGAACAACAGCAGCAGCAGCTTACCTCACAGAAAGATCTCAATATTCTAATTTCCGTTCTTCATATTCAAATTTCTTTTTCTCCGCTTACATATATAGGACCTACATCCCGTCTCGCTTTTTGTCACTCAACATTTTCGGCGTCTCTCGGGCTTCTCCGTCCCGCCGCTTATACCGATTAATGCGCGCACGCTCTCTCCTCTTTCTTTCAAACGCAAGATCTTATCGCGAGAAAGAGAGAAAGGCGACGAGCTCCTTTGGCATCCCTGGATCCACTTATGCTCGAAGCCGGGCTTTCGTTCTATTTAATTAACTCAATAGTCGAGCGAGCAAGAGTTGATAAATGTAAAAAAAAGCAAACAGTATATCTATATCTGATCGAGAGTGAGAGAGAGAGAGAGAGAGAAATGTCACGAGTAACGTGTGACAGATAATGGGAGCCAGATAACACCCTCGTCCCTTCTTAGAAACACCCAGCATCCTGAGAAATTATATTCATATGCGCGATCTTACGATTATCATCCCACACTTATCATGTCTCTCTCGCACATTTATTTTCTCAACCAAAAATGAAAAAAAATAAAAGAATATTCTCTTGTGAGGATAAATTAATTAATTTTCCCATCGAAAAATAGTAATTGTCAAGGATATTCTTGTATACGTATATAGCCCAGCCGGAAAATCCACCTGGCGCAAGCTGTTGGCAATAGATATATATGAATACAGCGGTACAGCGAGGCCTGAATTAGAAATACGGAAAGCACACCGGTAGTGGTGGTAGTGGCGCGGGGCTGAGCTATTGAAAGATCCAGGGAAGATTTATGCTCTCCCGCGGTCGCTTAACTCGCTTCCAGCAGCAGCAGCAGCACCTTGAATTACAGATAAGCCAGGGCCTCGCGAGCGCGGAAAGCCGGAGGCAACCTGCCGCAACAATGAGCGAGTGGAAAATAAAATTGCCGCTCTCTTTCTCGCGAATGCAAATGAACGGGCGTTCTCTCAAAATTTTTTCAACCACAAGTTTCTCGAAGTAAGCCGGAGGAGGAAGCAAGTGAGGTCTATTTCTTTAGTACATAATAACATAGAGAGGATATTAGAATAAGCAAGAGTATTATTATTATTTTCTTATTTTTATTTTTGAATAAATCAAAATCAAATTATAGGCCAACAGGTGCGAAATTTCTTATGATAAATGTGAAATAGCTAGCGCAACTGCGCTAGCATAACAAATAAATCTCTGTGTATGTATGTGTATAAAGATAATAATGTAATAGGAAGAATGAGTTGCGAGTGAATTTTACAATTTGCGAAATTCGATATTATGATACACGCGGTGACTCGAGAACGACTCGACATATAATAATATGCAGGTTTATAAATCCAGAAGCAGCAGAAAAGCACGCGGCGGGACAGCGCGTTCATGATAGTCTCATAAATCTAGAAAATTACTTCTTTGAATATATAATCCTGGACATCGGTGTTGGCGATGCGTAGACGACGATCGCTTATTCGCGGCAGCAAAACGACCGCTTCATTAATGCGCGCGATCCTGGAGGATACGGTAGGCTCTTGCTATATATACGCTTATATACGCTTATATGTATGTACCTATAATCGAAAGCTCAAAGCAAGTGTGGTGTATGAGGGAGAGAGAGAGAGAGACCGGCTGTTCTGTGACGCGTCGGCTACTTCGACTATATCTCCATACAATCGGTGCACATGCATCGGCGTTACTTCGCATTTTTATATGCACTTGCACCCGCTGCAACCAGTCGAGAGATAGATGAGCCACGGCTTTATAAGTGTACATAAGAGGAAAACAGAAAGAGAGAGAGGGAACAAGGGGGTATAGGAGGAGAGAAATCAATCGACGCTTTTCGACCGTAGAGAGACTGTGTAGCCGCGACGAAGGATTTATATTTTGCGTTTTTGCATTTGACCGGCGTTACGTAACTCATCCAGCTATAGGCTGCTACTCGAAGCCGGATATGCGAATGTAACAACGACAGGAGAGACTTTTTGCATATACAACTGCGCCGCGCGCCTTCGGTGCATATGGATTAAAGAAGAAGAAGAAGAAGAAGTAGCAGAAAAAGAAGAGAAGATAAAAAATAAAAATAACAAAAAGGATAAAATGTCACTTTAATTGCCATCAGCCGTGAACATCACACACACACACACACACAGTCCACACAATGTCTCTATATGCGAAAAAGCATAGTGTTGAGGTTTTTCTCGACTCTCTCGCGCTCATTTATGCGCATAACTCCGGAGGCTCCGTCACTATACCGCCCCCTCCGTGTGTTATATTCCGCAATTATATGCAGCCGGCTTTTGATTTATGATGCTCGCCGCGACAAATTATCGTCTCGAGCGGCTCGATTGTGTGCTTGTGTGTATTATATATATTCAGCTACTACTATACGCGTGGCTTCGGCAACGATAATTTCTTCATCCAGAATCGAGAGAGACACAACGGCATATTATCAGCTTTTACGTAATCATCCTTGGATTTGCGCTTCCGAATTTTGGCTTTTTCTCTAATGAAAGACATTTTTTTTTTATCTCGCTAGAAATATTATTGATGCGATAACTTAATCTGATTTACGTTTGCATAATATGAACATTGCTATAATGAAATATTTTAAGCAAAAACTTCAACCACTTATGTGTTTACATTAATATATGATTAATTATATAGTAATAACTTTAATAATCAATTAATTATAATTAACAAGCAATACCCATATGTCTAGAATTCTTTTTTCCAAATATTCTCCGATCAATCATCTGTTATGATTCGAGCAAAAAACTAGGTCAAGAGAAAAAAAAAAGCAACTCGATTCGCAAAAGATTCTAGTTGTCGCATAAAAAAATAAATTATTAGCAGAACCGAGTATCAGAGAATCGCGAAAATCTATTATCGAGGGGGTCGTTACGTCGGAGGATGGATTGTATTATATGCGCTATGGCAACAACGGCACAGCATTGCTCTCTCGCGTACTATGTATACTACGACGACGACAACATAAATTCTCTTGGCTGCTGGCTGGTTGGTTGGCGTGCATGGCTCGCAGAGACACTTTATTATTTGCCCTGGTATTTTCCTCGAGGAAAAGAGCCCATGCTCCCTCTCTTTTGCTCTTTTACCATACACCTCTCGATCAAGTTTTGTTTCTCGATCTATAGTGTATACGCAGTGCACTATTGTGTGTGTTGCACTATTAAAAAAAAAAAAAAAAAAAAAAAAAAAAAAAAA
>JAPYZE010002233.1:0-29668 GCA_030522805.1 Leptomastidea abnormis
TATATATATATATATATATATATTCCGAGTTGGAGGTAAGGATTGGAGATATCGGTCTGACCATACTCGGCTTGTTCTACTTGACGAAATAAAGGCTGAGTTTGGGAGAGGCTGGGGCAGATTTTGATACCTCTGAGAGTAGTGTGGTGTATATGTGAAATCTGATATTATTATGTCTCTTTTGGGGGGAGAAAATAGCTTGAAAATGCAAAGTAGTTGCGGTGAAAATAAAGTACGTTTTCTGGTTAACTGTCATAGGATATACTTATACGTACCTTTATATATATATATATATATATATATATATATATATATATATGTATCTGATTGCGTTTGAGAGTGTACTGTATAGAATGTGAAAAGTGTGTCGGGTTTCAAAGTATAGAGAAAAGAGAAGATTGTTTGATAATACTATATTTATAACTTTGATATATATTTGTATCGGAGTAGCAATGGTAAATTTTTTTTCTTCTTTTTTCCTTTGATTTTCAATTAGATGAATTTTCTGAAAAGAACAACTGGGTACTTAAAACAAAAGAGTCATCATCATCTCTTCTCTTGATTCATTTTGCGAATGAGAGCGAAAGAGATTGATTGACTGATAATTGTTTATGTGTGTCAAGGTTTCTTTTGCAAATATATATGTATATAACAATAGGCTTTTTTTTTATATGTTTTGTATAAAGATTATAATTCTTGTTTTATATATTATACGCATGTGTAAATATATAAAAATGATAATTTTATGAATTGTATGGAAGATATAAAATATATAAAAAAAAAAAGGAAATTGTATGAATATAATATAGCTCGATTATTAAATACAATAGTTATGAAGATTTAGTTGTAAATAGTTGATGATAAAAAAAAAAAAAATTATGGAATTATTTAACAGAGATAAAAATTTGAATAGAGAAATACAAGATATAAAAAAAAAAAAAAACAAGCTTTCATAAAACGTGACTTGGACTTTTTATATTTTATCTACTCTTCCAAACTGTTTCTTTATCTTCTGCTTCCTTCTTCGTATTCTTTTTTTTAAGTTAGTGTATATACGCTGCATATACTGGCAGCCAAAACAGTACAAACATTTTTGCTTTGCCGAATATTTTTTTTTATTTTGCCTCTTATTTACTAGAATTTACCAAGATACATTAATCTTGTTGAGCATGACAGCCAAACAGAAAGTAGTTCGTGCAAAAAAAAAAAAAAAAAAAAAATAAGAATAAAAAAATTAAGGAAAATGAAAGGGTCAGGTAGTTTAGAGTAAGAGAAAATAAATTTAATCGAGACAATTTCCATGTGAAAGTTTATGAATTTTCAGACTAAGAAAATACAATGAGATTGACATATATCTATTCAGAATCAATCAAGTAAAAAGAAAAAATTTCCAGACGATTACTGTGTGAAAATAAAAGAGCAAACCGACACACTTTTCTTACAAATTTTTCTCAAAAGCAACGCTTACATCCGTTATATCAGCGAGACAGGAAGATTATTCTTAGAAAACAGATTGGTACAAAGTGTGAATAGAGAACAGAGCATGCGTATACATACATAGATAAGGATGCAATATTTCGCACAAAAAAAAATGAAGAGTATGAGTAAGAACAACAATGGAGTTTCCGTTGTAGAAAAACTCGCGTATACATCGACGAACATAGTTCGGGATTGTTTTTTTTTCTTCAATAATCGTCCAGGCGCGGTAACGCGAGTGAACGAGAATTTGGGCTATCTCTCTAACCCCCCGTTGTCGAGATTTAGAATTTTTTTTTTTTTTGTTATTTTGGCTCTCTACTCTTGTCCACACGTTGGTTGCGGCCATTCGTTGTTGGTGTGTGCAGCCTTTGTTTTTGGACAGGCTCGCGCTAATTGGTGGCTCGCTCGTCGAAAGCTCACCCGTTTGGTAACACCTCCTCCTCACACCTTTTCTATTTCGTTTTCTTTTATTTTTCAATTTTTTTTCTTTCACTCGCTCTCTTTCACCTTTGTGTATAGAGAGTTTTGTTTTGATTTAGGGAACAAATTTTACTGACAAAAGGCAAAAAAAAAAAAATCAACGAGTGTGACTGTATACTACTATGTTTTGCTGTATATATATATGGCTTTAACGACTCGTTTGGTGATTTTACGCTATGCTATAGAGATCGTTTGAACGCACGCGATTCGTAGAAGCGGAAACGTATAGTAGAAGATTGATAAGTAAGCTTTTTTTTATTATTATTGTTATTTTTTTTTTTTTTTTGTTAAAGTTTGAAGATGGATGTATTTTTACTTTTCGAGTTTTAACGACTGATTGCAAATTTACGTGATTTCTTTTCTAGTAGAGTAGAATGGAAAAAAAGTTAATGCGAAGCTTGCGTTACAAACTTTACGAAGAATAAGGGAGAGAAAAATACGGTTAAAAAAGATTTACGTTTTAATTGCTGACATTTGGTAAATACTCGATTAAAAAAGAAAAAAAAGAAAATCAAGTATTTATCTTGGGTCATTGAAGAAATATACGACAGTTGGATTGCTAATTATTTTCACTTGTTCGAAGCATATATAGATAACAAAATACCTTGTGTGGAGGCTGGCCTTAGAAATCACCGTGGGATTGGGCTTAATGAATGCGGCCTGTGTTTTGTTTAAAAGCTCTCGCACACTCGAATAATAGTTTGTGTCCCTCTCACGTTATTTTGCTTGTGTGTTTCGTAGAAACGTTGGTTTTGGCAGTTTCTAGGAAAATTCGGCTGTTTTGCTTGTGATTTTGTTTTGATTTTTTTTTTAAGTTTCTATGGGTGGAGAATAATCAATTTTCCACGCTTACGTTTCTTTTTTTTTCAAAACAAAGTTGACAAAGATATATATATATATATATATATTTTTTCTTTTTTATTTTTTTTATTTTGGAAGCCATTGATTTCAATTGTTTGTTAGGTGGATAGGGTTGGTTTTGTTGTTGTTGTTGTTATTGAGAGTATCTTCTGGTTCCGACGCGAATAATTGTTGTAAAAATATAAAGAAACATAAGCAGAAATTATAAAAAAAAAAAATTACCATGAGAAAAATATTGTTTTTTTATTATATTAAAAAAATAAAAATTTAAAAAGTAATTTTTTTGGTATCTAATTCTACAAGTTAACAATTAATTGAATAGTCCCTAAAGATTTATGTGGAATGTATATTATAGTAGTAATAGTAGTAGTAGTAGACATTTAGACATTGAAATAAAAAAAAACTTACTTTTACATCGTGCCAACTATACCTTTTTTTCTATTTTTACCGACAAGTCCTGTGAGATTTCCAAATTATACAGTAAAACTACTTTGTCATAAAATGACATACGACTAAATTATTTTTTATAAATTATTTATGCAACATATTAATCAAATAAAAAATTAAAGTGCTTTTTTTTAAAAAAAAAACTAACAACATATATAAAGAAGTAATTTTTTTTTCAACATTAATATTAAAATAAAAAAAATCCTTACTTTACTAACTCATAACACACACTGATACCAATCAAACCATCTTAGACTTAACACACCTTCAAAACATCCAACTCTTGAACAATGAAAATAAAATCGATTTTGTATCCAATATAAGCTAGCAAGCAAGCAATATAGATACTCGCACATTTCACACATAAAAATTGACGAACAAATAAAGAAGCATCAGGACGTGCAGAAAACGAATCGCCGCAGTACATATACACACATACACCCTTTCTCTCTCTCTCTTTCCTACATCCTCATCGAGGAAGAAATGAGAGAGAGAGAGAGAGAGGAACGCGCGCCATCGTCGTCTTCCTGCAGCAAGTATATGTATACGTATGTGTATGTATGTGTATGTATATATATACGTAAATACTTTCGATGCCTGCATTCGTCGGATCGATACGGATGACATGTTCCTCCGGGCGGGGGCGCGCTGCAGTTTAATACAGTCGGATTAATCCGAAGGCCGAGTCCTCCTCCTCCACCTCCTCCTCCTCCTTCTCTTCGTCCTCTTCTTCCCTCAAACTCCCTCTACCTCTCCCTCTCTCTTTCTCTCTTCTTTTTTAGCCTCTTCCTCTTTTTCCTTCGTATACCGCCCAGTGTTCGGTCCCTTTTTCAGGCGCGTGTGCCAAATGTTACATCATTCTTTGATTTAAATATTTGCAATGTCATAAGACAAAGAGCCGATGGTATATGTATATAGTGGCCGTGTGAGGGCCTCGTGTACTGTGCGATTGTTTTTCACAGTCGACAGGCTACGTTGAGAGCAATATGCCTTTCTCTCTTTTTATCCCTACCATGTACTCCTACTACCCCTTCGCGCTTTTATTTCTCGCTCCTCCGTATACTCATACTCTCTCACTTTCTGTGTGTTACTCTGTGATTGAATTTCCTAGAGTGGCCGATTTCGCGGATCGCGAAAACTTTGTTACTTTTCCCGAAAATTTCAACTTTTATTTTCCCACACCCTTCACGAAAACATTAAGAAAGTTGAGGGTCTGCCCGGGTTTTTTTTTGGGGGGGGGAGGGTAAAGGAAGGAGAAATAATGTATATGTGTGAGGGACGACGTATAGATTCTTTTTTGTGTCTTATTTTATTTTTCTTAGCTGACAAAGTAGAAAAAAAAAGCGAGGAATTTCTTTTTCGAGATTAATTTTTCGCAAGTTTTTATTTTGCAAAGCTAATAGTTTGAAAAGAGGGATATGATATAAAAAGTATTTGAGGTTGTTTTATAAAATTAAAACTTGGGTCAAGCTGCATACGTTTTTTTTTATACTGTAATATTTTTGTAGAAGGATTGATTCCTACTTTTGAAATTGATATAATTTTTTTTTAAATGTAATTACTTAAATGATTTTTCAATTAATGTAATTCTAGTAATTAATTTTGACAAATTCATAACTGCTGTTGACACTATAAAGAATACTTTTTTATTTTATTTTGATAACCACTTACATTTTTTTTATGCATTACAACGTAGAAAAAGTTCATGAACTACTTGTTTCTCTTAATTAGTAGAAAAAAAGCTCGTTATTTTAAAAGCACGTTGAAGTCAATAAAACTACCGTAGTTTTTTCTTTTATGGATCAACTTTTACGCAATATAAAATAGAAAAACACTATTACTCAACACACTTTTATTTAACAAAATTTTAGACTGTTAGCTTTTCGTGAAAGCTAAAGTCACAAACCGTTTCTTTTTTCATTTTTCATATACTATTTTATAAGTTTGTCTAAAAATCCAAATATAAACGAAAAAAATTTCCTAAAAATAAATATTACAAATTTTATAACATCAGAAATTTTTCTATTTTAAAATATTATACGTAATCCATTGACATCTTTTCAATCTCATTAAAAATCTAACCAATTACAAAATTCCTCACTTCAAATCTCACTGCTCATTTACGATGCACCAGAGCCAAAAACTTGTCAAACTCGCAAAACTCGAAGGTCCATTTTCTGTTCCTTGAAATCAATTTTTAGTCTAGCTCGGCCCATCCAATTTCCTCTAACCCCCTTTTTTTTTTTAACCCCCTGTATATGCACTACTCCCACAACTACTACTATTCGAATACTATATACGCTCACAACGAATTAACTTGAATCTCAGCTATGCATTATTCCGAACTAAGTCCAGAAAAGAGAAAACCCTGAAGACTTTACTTTGGCTCATTCCTATCTTTCTTTCTTTCTTTCTTGATTTTTCTTGGATGCAACTTTTGTCCCATTGTGAATTCTCTATCTTTCTTTCTCGCGCTTTTACTTGAATAAAACACGACTGGAACTTAATCGGTGCTTATATATAGTCTCGTATTCAAGTATAAGAAGTGTTGGAAATATTGTTTCCTTATAGTTTCATAAAGATTGTTCCGAATGTAATGAAACAGTGACGAGCTGTGAAAAATTAATGACTCTTTCGCTTTTGAAAATTTAATTTTCGCGAATCTTAATGAATAGGTTTCGATCGAAATAAGCGTTATTCATCTTATTAAATTTAAAATTAAACACTTATTCTTAGCATTACAACCATTTAATAACGTTAAATTTAATATAAAAAATAATTAATGACATATTCACGAATTCACGATACTTAATTTGTAGGTATGAGCGTAAAAACATACATTTTTCAGGTTCATATCAGAATAAAAAAAAAAACCTATTCACAGGTAAAATTTGAATAGCCATCGAGTGAGAGATAGATAGATAAATATAGAACAAGTGACCATGCGTCGAGAGCGTGTGTTATTCCCAGTGCAGTAGTAACTCGTCGTTTTAGTCAGCCGCGCAAAGTTGACTGTACCTATATACCATCAATATATACATGTATACAACAGCTGCTCATCTCTATGCAAGTGGAACGAGACTTGTTTGGTCGGACGTTAAACGAAAGGGATGAGGAGCGATGAAAATGATCGACGTTCGGAATAGAAGGGTTGAAGTAGGTGGAGGTGAAGAGAAAGATAGAGAGAGAGAGAGAAATATGACAAACGGCTAATTGATTTGCATTAGTTTGAAAACTAGTTTCGCACTTCTTATCGGTATACCGGGTGCGATATTAGTTGTCGTATAGTCAACGACTACTACTACTACTACTGCGACGAATGTCCGACTTGATCGGCTTGCCACCGTATGCTGCTTGTTTTGCAAACTGTGTGCTGAGAGTTTGACGGGGGTCGAGAAGTAAAGATGGTCGTATTGATGAACTCATCGGTGTAATATCAACTTTTGATAAAAGGAAGGAAAGGACAAGAGCGAGAATATATATACATATATATATATATAAACGTATAAGTAGGACTTTAGTATGAACTTGTTAAAGAAGATCTGTGCGAACGAATGAGCTTGCGATATGAAAATAGTTCCTTTCTTGACATTCTATTATTTTTAAATGAACAATTAATTTAAAAAATGTATCTTAATATTTTTTAAAATAATGATTAATTAAAAAAACTTTAATAATAATTTTGAAATGAAAATAATTGTGATTGCAGAAACAGAGCGCCCTTCCCCGATCCTGGCTGTCCCGCGGCCCAGCGCTTGGAATAGCGGCGGCTCGGCCCATCAATTTGGGCGGCCTCATCGCCATCATCTACTTTATCATCAGCACCAACATCGCCGACATCGTCATCCCCACGAGGATAAAACGGCGCTCGATCGCAGGCGAGAGCAACGAGCAACAAAAACAAGAAGAACACAGGCCCTTGGCGGGCAGCAAATAGCAGCCGCCCGGCCGGCCGAACAACAGCGGCGGCGGAGCTAGTGTCGCGCCAGTCGTCCATAACCTCAAACAAGCTTAGCTGTTCCGGACTCAGCAGCGGCTCCCCGGAGCCGATCCGGAGGCGGCGGATACGAGCAAGACTCGCGCCCCCCGCGCCTGAGCCACCCCCTGGCAACAGGGGGCCGGTGAGGGGGGTCGCGCCGACCAGGTCTCCAGGGTGGGTGCCGGTGCGGCTGGGGCGCGCCTCGCCCGCCGGCTCGCCCGTAGACTAGCGCGACACCTAGCGGCGGCGCTCAACCGCTCCGCATCGGTTACACAGCAACTAAGGAGCAGGGACCACCACGCCGGCCCCGGCTGCCTCCGACGTACCGCTGGGGGCCTCGTCGTCCTGGCTTCCTCCGCCACTACGGCCAGTACCGGAAGCGGCACCGGCGTGGCGGCGGCCGCGCATAAGATTACGGCGCCGGCGGGGGACGATAGGCAGCAGCAGCAATCGCAACAACAACAGCAGCAGCAGCCACAACAAAATCAGCAATTCGAAGCTACTGTCGGTGGCGCTGGCGGCCCGGGCAATGCCGCCCAGCGGACTCAGTTACAACTGCCGCTTCAGCAGCCAGCTAGTCCTCAGCAACCGGTTCAGCAGCAACAGCAGCAAGCTGCCGCCCCCGCCGGTACCAGTCCTGCCCGGCAACAGCCGCCGGTTGAGCAGCAACAGCAGCGCCAGGCTAGCCCACCGCGGGACGGTGGTGCTGGCGAAACTGGCGCCACCTGGAGTAGTCATGGCCCGAGTCGCCATCGGGACCGGGCTCTTTCCATGAGGAGTCTCCATCGACGGGTATCGCATCCGTGAGTACCTTTTTTTTCTTTTTTCTTCTTTTTTATCTGCATTATTTTCTGAAGTAATTGTTTATGGACCTGATATAACTCGCTTGGTGATCATCTAATGATCACAAACTTATAAGCCGTGATGATCCGGTGAGCGGACTGTGTCAATCATTGGGTATTCATAAATTATGAGTATTGTTAAAATGTTTAAGATGATTTAAAATAAGAACTGAAAAAAAAGTTGTAAACAACTATTAATATTTCTTAGATTATAAGTGTGTACAGGATTTTAATGGGTATACAACTTAAAATAAAGTTCTTAAGAGCTTTTGGATTATTTGTTATAATCAGAGCCCAGGATTATTTCTTGCTTGAAAGAAAATCCTGGAATTTAGTTAGTTACATGTATGTTTTTTGTGTTATTAATGATACCAAACATTAATTACATAACTGATGGACGTATATAAGATACTTTTTTTTTGTCCATTTATGTCGTCAAAGATTTATGTATCTATCTTATCTTGACACATTTTCATCACTCAATTATATATTTTCCGATAAACACGTTCTTTTTTATGTGTCCGATCATTAAAAAATAAAAAAAAAATATTTTAATAACGTCGCAAATATCGTAGTCCTGATAATAATAAATTCATGTTTGTGCTAAAGAAATAAAAATAAATCTTCAGTCAGAAAAGAAGTGAGCTTTTAAAGCTCAACGAACTATTTATCACTTTCTCATGCTGAAAGAATCCGAATCTTCTTTTTTTTTTTCTTTTTTTTTATCACGACAAGATTAATAAAGTGAGAGCTTGTGCAAGATATCTCTTAATGAGGCAATCGGCTAAGCGCCTGGTATAAGATTTAATCAAATCTCAGGGCCAAGATTCTCTCTCTTTCTCTTTCTCTCGTCATTCGATCTTAGCAAGTGAGCTTTTTCACTTATTAAAAAGTTTCTCGTTGAATTGCGAATCGGTACGACGTTTCATAACTAGGCGCAATCATAAAAACGGCCGTTGTCCTTTTTCGTTATTCTCTACAAAGAAATGAAGATGCGTTTCTTGGCAAGGATATGCTCTTCTTTTTTTTTGGTAAGATTGATATAGATATATGACCATCGTGGAAAAATAGAACGAGTCTTTTGCTTGTTCAATGATTATTTTTAGAATGTGCAACGTGATTATCCCTTTTGTTTTCTTTGATTGTGTTTTATTATCGATTGAATCTTTTAGTTATGTTACGTTTGTTTCTGAAGAGTAAAAGATATAATTAAAAATTCTGACTTGGATTTTGATTTAAATTGTAATTTATAGTATAGAATTTAATTTTAAATACGTACTTTTATAAAGCTATGTTAAAATTCTTGTATTAATTTGAAACTTTTGACAGAAATTGAAATTAAAATAAAGTAAATTTAAATAAACGACTAGAAGGTTGTTTTTTTTTTTTTTTTAGAAAGTATACCAATTTTTCACCTAACAAGTCGGTATTTGGTTACACTGTAATCAAAAACGTCTACGTGAGCCATAAAATGCAAAGCGGTAATAAAAGCCTTAATAAGTGGATACGTTGAATTCATTCAGATGGACTAGAGTCAGTTTTATGATCTTAAAAGTACTTTGCAATGGTCTATTAAGCGCATGCAATATATCAGCGTTAAAAAGCGAATGTATGAGTTTTCATTGTTAATTAGACTGTTTTTCATTATCTTATTGTTCAGTTATTTTTTTTTTTATAAATTTTAATTAAATTGAGCAAAGTAAAATTTTTATATGAAAAATATTAAAAGATTTAGATGAATAAAGTAATATTCGAATTTGTTCAATTACTCTTTCTGATTAAAACTGTTTAATTGCAAATTTAGTTAAATTTTTAACTTTTTAATTGTTGACTAAAAGTGTTCGAAAAGCAAACGTTTACTCATTCTTTTTTTTTGTCAACTAACAGTAAAAATATCGTACCACGTTAACGACAATTTTACAAAATACAATTTCATCGATGTAGACTAGATTTTTCTCCTTTGTTTTTTTATTAAAATCCATCTAGTAAAAATTTTTGTATTTTAACAAGTGTGCTTTGAACTTTGTGTCAACTGTTGTGAGAGTTTGTTTATGGACTCTGACTTTAGCTTAACGAACGTCCAATCCAAGCAACTTTTAAGCATTTAAAAAAAAAATAAAATGTCTGCATAGCGAAATTTTAAAATTTTTATTTTTTATCATTTAAAAAGTAAGTTTTACAGTAATTAATTAAATAAGAAAAATATATTTAAAAAAAACACAATTCAATAATCTTATAAAATTTGATTATTCACGTAATTCCTGTGGTACGAAATGATAGTCACTTTTAGGTTGAAGTAAGTCGAGCTTTAGTCACTACAATTTTTACGCTACACTGAGCTACAAATATCTCTATAAGTTTTTCGCTGAACGACCAAAACGATAGAGAAAAAAAAAGAAGAAAGTTGGATTGGAAGGATAGGTGGTGGAGGCGCGAAAATGGAGTTTCGCCGTCGTCTGCAAAGGGAAAGGAGGTGGGGGTGCCCCGGGTGATTTCTCTCTTTCGCCAAGCCTTTGGCCGACGCAATTGATCGTCCCGTATGGATTCCCGGATCGCTTTTACTCTTTTACCAAGCCTGAGCTTGGCCTCTTTCTTTCTTATACCCGCTCTCGTAAACATAACTCTTCTCTTTTACGATGTCTCGGTTCTCTCTTGTACCGGCATCGGCTATATCGCTTCGGATGACTCGCTTGTAAAGCTCGATTTTTTTTTTCTTCAAATGTCGCTGCAAGCTCGACCGTAAAGAAATAGAAAAAGAGCTTGCGAATAGTGTGGGTGCGATATAAAGCTCGCTTGGCTAACTTGCGTGCGAATAAAGTAGTGTATTAAGAAGCAGGTGGACAGGAACTTTATACTGTGTTGGTTTCGACGTCGAGGACTTTGCTTGGCTTCTAGCCGTTTTATTGTACCGCTGAGACCGTTAAAGAATTATGGTCTATGCTTTACTTGCTTTTTTTGAATTTTGCGCTTTGCTATGACAGTTTTGAAATCGCTTGGATAGTTTATGCGCTGTATATTGATTTTTATATCGAAAAACCGATAGAACTTTTAAATTTGTATTTTTATGGGAAAGGAAAGAAAAATTTTATTTTAATTGTGCAAGAAATTATGAGTACTATTTTAATATCGCTTAAAAATAACAATTACTTAGAGTTCGATATATTGTAATTTATAAAATAAAAAATCGAAAAATCATTATTTTTCATCTTCGAAATCGTTAAAAAATATATTTTTTATTTCAATCTAAGCTAAAACGTCAATTCTTTACATTCGAGCATAGAAAAAAAAAAGATTGAAAATCAGAAACGCCGCTCTGACAAAAGCATCGAATTTCGAACCGCAGAATCAGTGAGCCCTGAGGCGTATAGCAATACAAAAATCAACTAGAGATCCGGTATACCGAGGTGTCGATAAGAAAACAATTTTTTATTCTCCGTGCTCTTTCTGAAAGATCTAGGCGCGTTCAACGAGCTACCATCACGTCATCTGTAAGTATTACTCTTTCGTTTTTTCTTTCTAAAGAAAGAAAGGTCGTGAGTTTTTGTGAGATTTTACGTTTGTAAAGATTTGAAGAAAAAAAAGTGGGAGGAGTTGATGTAGGGAAGGAAGTAGAGTGTCATAAAAATCAAACTTGAGTGCTCTTGATTTTTTGCAAAATTAAAATTATACGAATTTTAATTTTGATCTTGCGTGAGCTTTTAATTTTCTTTTGCAAGCTTTAATACGTAAAAAGCTTCTGTTACTGTTGGTAAAATTATTAAAACGCAAATATTTTTTTCAATTTCAAAAAAGAAAAATTATTAAAAAATTCTACAATTGAAGTACTCTATCAAATTTTGCTACTCCAAAAATAAACAATTTTTTTGCCAAATCATCAAGATCCATATATCCATAAATCATTCTGATCGTCATTAACATCTTACCACTCAACTCGTCAATTCTGATCTACCACACATCACTCTTTTTTTTTCTATTATACCAAAAAATCTCGATTCTTCCAGACAATCTATTGTGCTCGCACATCCTATTCCTTTCCTTACTTTCTATCCTATCCCTTTCCTTACTTTCTATCCTATCCCTTTCCTTACTTTCTATCCTATCTGAGTCCATAGACTCTACAGAGCTTTTATATTGTACGCCGGAAGCCAGTTGCATTATAAATGTATATACGTCAAACGTATGTATGTATGTATGTATGTATGTGCAACTCGCCCGCCTGGGTCCATTTAAGCGTTTCTTATTCAAAATGCGGATTCAATTTTTTGCGGGCCAGCGATTCTCTGGGTTCTTTTTTTTTTCTCCCTTACTTTCTCTCTTCGAAATTTCATTTCTCTACCGTACACTGTACTATACACCTACATATGACGAAGATCGCTTTTGCTTTACTATATATATATATTGCGTTCGAAGAATTGAAATTGCGCATCGTTCGGAAAAGAAATTTATTTGAATTTTTCGTTTCTCTTTTTCATTTTTTTATTATTTTCCTACTCTCTTTTTGCTATTTCTCGTTTTCTTCTTTTCGCTATTAAAGATTTATAGCTCTGCCATATTTTCGCTATATACGAGCGATGTTTAGTTGAGCAGAAATACTGTCGACCACTGAATGTCTTATATTGAACCCTTTTACTTTTCTTTCTTTCTTTTTTTTTATTCTTTTTATTGCTACATTCAATCGTACTTATTTTAAAGACATACAAGTTGCACAAGTTAACGTATATCACCACTAAAATTAATATCCATAATAAAATAATTTTTTTTTTTTTTATTAATCACACTTATATTTTATACTCGAAATTATATTTCTTAAAGAGTCTCTCATGAACCTCGTAATAGCTATTTGTTTTAATTTCACATTTAAAAAATTTTTTTTCAGTATAAAAAAAAACCCTTGCACACAACGTTAACTTAAAACGCATAAAAAGCCGCTGCTTTTCTACACTACTACGTGCCATTGGAAATTAAGAAAAAGAGGGTTACTACGCTATCCACCCTACCCAACGTAGACTGCAACACCTGCCACACACCGCGTATTTTATTTCTTTCTCTCTTTTTCACACTCAGAGCCCAACACATACATATACAAGCGTATGCAGTTGAGCTTTTTTTTGTTGCCGCTAGTGCTTTTCGCTTTCTCTCCATTCTTGAGCTTTATCGTCGTCCGGCATGCTGGCCGCCGCGATAAATCGTCCCTGGCTGTATCAGCATCAGCACGTGTGTGTGTATTCCACACCTCATTTTTTTTCTTCTCACTCTTTAGCTAGTTTTTCATTCCCCCAGCTCGTGCGTGTCAGTTTCGCGCCTTTCTTTTTTATTTATTTTCTTTCTTTTTTTTTTTGACTTTATGCTTCTGTCAAGTATTTTGCTTATTGCGTGTAAACGAGGCGTCAGTTAAATTTTGTTCTCAAGTGGATTGCTTTTTTACTTTCTTTTTTAGTATAGTTTTTACACTTTTATTCACTTGCTGTGCTTTTGAGCTTTCCTTTCTTTTTCTTTTTCTTTTTTTATCGTAAAATGAGGAAAGATTGCGCGCTTTAGACTTGGGGGGATTAAGAGAGTTGATTGAGGTAAAGCTGTGTGTTGGACAGGTATGGCTGTGTGATGTCAAAAGATTTTTGTGCGCGAAAAAAGGGAGAGAGAGTAAGAGGTATTAGCTTGTTAAAACTAAAGTGCGCTTGAAGAAAAAAAAACATGTCATGCTACAAGACTACTACTGGATTACTAAGTTCTGTATACTTTTTTTTTTTTTTTTTTGAAGATTTCAACTTTTTTATTTTGCCTTGAGATATTTCTTTTAACGAGATCTCGTTTATACTATATATATATTTATATCTATACTAAGCTGTGATGGTAGTGCTTCATTCGGTATATCTTTTGGTACCTTCTCTAGTTTTTTTTTTCCAACTGCAATAGACTTTTTTTTCCACTTGGAATAAAAATTTTCCCCTCATCGTCAAGAAAGAAAAGAAAAAGTAAATAAAACAAGTGTCAAGAAATTTAAAATATTTATGAACCAACGTGAATCCTTAATTAACGCGTACCATTTGGAAGCTAGTAAAAAAAAAGGAAAGAAAAAGAAAAGAAAAAAAAATAGAGATAGGCTAAAAAAAAGAGCAAAAGAAAAATATATCCAAGGCGCATCCAATTATACGTGACTGGAACAGCAGTAGCAAGAGCAATAGCAATAGCACACAGCAGCAGCAGCCTCTCACCTTATTCGACGCGATCGAGTTTTTGCTCTCTCACGCGCGCGCGCGCGCCCGGCCAAACGAACCTCGCGATTCTCTTTCACATTCGTATAGGTATACTATATATCGATTGTGAGATGAGAGAGAGAAAGAGAGAGATGAGTGTGTGTACATATAAGTGTGTATATGTGTGTGGGAAAAGAGAGAGAGAGAGAGAGAGAGAAAGAGAGAGAGAGAGAGCGTCGAGGCCACGCCGCGTAACAAAGCCGGTAAAGGAGGCCGAGGAAAAAAAAAAGAAAGAAAGGGAGAGATCCGCCCGAAAAATCGCGAAAGAGAGAGAGAGAGAGAGAGAGTTCCGCGCGCGCGCCGGAAATGGGATTGCCATTGTGCGACATTCTAAGGGCCTTTGGAAATGTATACGAATGGTCGGGGGTGCACGAGGGTATACACTAGCAGGTTCTCTTCTGAGAGAGAGAAAGAGGGGGAGGGGGTAAGAGAAGAGGGTTGAGTATATATAGTTTGACTTCTCTATATACTCTTTCTTTCCCTCCTCTCTCTCTCTATGAACGAATCTGAAGTGGGCAAAGAAAATGCCTCGAGCACGTGGATAGAGAGAGAAGAGTCTCGCTTGGTTGGGAATGAATATATAGCTGGCTTGTTGAGGAGAGAAAGAAAGAGAGATAGAGAGAGCTTGGCTTTTCTATGAGTTATCCAATTTTTGTGACGGGACCAAGGAAGGTTTGTATGTATGTGTGTGTCGAATTTTTTTTTTTTCCTATGATTTGGACGTTTGATGTGACTTTTTTGAAATTTTTTAAGGGTGCGATTCTTAAATTTTTAAGAAAAATTTCCTTTTGTATATATTTATATATTTTTTTTTGTTTGAATTAGGAGTAAACGTTAATTAATATAAGTAGTGTTATTTTCGTAATGTTTAACTATGATTCAAATAATAATAAGTCTGATGCACATTGTAAGTCTGAATTTTTTTTTATATTTCTTATTTAAAAAAATATCAAAAATAGTAAAAATAAATTTTTTCAGGCTAATCAGTAAGTCTTGTTAATTTTAAATTAGAAACATTAAAATCATGAGCAATATTAAAAAAAAATAATTGAAACACTAAGCAAATGTTTTCAATGACATATCACATGTAAAAAAAAAAATCATCGAAAAAAAAAGAAATTAAATTACACAAATATTACCTTGATTTTTCAGCCTCGGCACTCGAAAAATGCAGGAGTGGGAAGGGAGGGCATACGATCTTCGTAACATTTGTATATATGGTATACACGCGAAAATATATCTAAAGACTGGAATCTCGAGCTTGCCCTTGTAACGCGGAATGATGGGCTCGCAAAATCAGGTCAATGGAAGAGTTCGCCCTCCCTATATTCCTCCTCCTCCTCCTTCACCTCCTCCTCTCTTCTACTTCTTCTTCTTCCCCACCCACTTTTCTCTTTTTCTCTCGCTCCCTTTCGTTTGCCTCGTTGGCTGGATGGCTCGACTCACTCCTCATGTTCTTTTCGATCATGCCGCAAAGTTTTCAGGTCGATTATTTCGTAGCTTCGGGCGTCGTGCGCCCGCGCGCGTCTAGCATTCCCCCCTTCTCTCTCTCTCTCTCTCTCTCTTTCTTTTTCTATCCATCCTGCTCCTCTACACTTCAACCTCGAATCTTTAACTACGTTTCTCTCGACTTTCTCTCTCTCTCTCTCTCTCTTTTCTACTCCTCTATCTCACTCACTTATTTTTCTCATCCTCCCTTCCACACTCGTAGTGATCGAATATTTTTTTTCTTTTTTTTTTTTGCCGATTTTAAATTTATTTTCTTTTGTGCCAGCCTAGGCTATAAAACTTACCTAGGCAGTCTCTCTCCAGCCTGTTTAGAATAGATAAGTACTATAAAATATCGTATCTGACTTATCCTACATTTTTATCGTTCAGTCTTTTATAAAAAAAAAAAAAATATTCTTGCAACGATAAAGATAACACTATAATTTTTTTCATAGATTTTTATTTGTTAAAAAATAAACAAACTGTAACATCAAATTAAAGATAAGAAAAAATTAAAACGACTCTATTCACAGTACGTTTTGAAAAACAATAGAAAATTTTTAAAACAGCGCAGATAGATCTACTATCAAAAAGAAAAAAAAAAGAGCGAGAGAGAGCACAAGTAACATTTTCCAACTAACAACATCGAAAATCAGAAGAGAGTAAAAATCTCGAGCCTTGGCCGTTCGCTCAATAGGCAAGAGAAAGAGAAAGAGCGCGCGTGTGCACACGCCCTTAACGAACAAAACCGAAAGATATACAAAGAGAGCAAGCGCAAGAGTAAGAGAGAGAGAGAGAGAGAGAGAAAGTGGAGAACAATTGTCAAGAGGTCGAAGATGAGCAGCGATGCTACTGCTGCTGCTCCGCGTCGTTGGTCTCTCAGGGTCAGACCACCCCCGCCGGCTGTTATACTACTCCTCGATTCTTTCTTTCTTTCTCTTACACATACACATATATACTTATAAAGCAGTTTTTTTTTCTTTTTTCCTCTTGAGACTTTCTCGATCTTGTTGTTTCGCGGGAAATCAATCAGATATACAACAGGGCCGCGTGAGAGAGAAAGAAAAAAAAAAGAGAGAGAAAGAGAAAGAGTTAGATCCTTAAACTGCAATTGTTATTCGTCCGACCTCTACGTGCCTCGGGCTATCTTTCTCTTTCTCGCTTTTTTTCTCACTTTTTCTTTTTGCCCTCATTCATATACTCGTAGCCCAGACCTTTCCCTTTTTTTAGCGCGCTCTTTCATTGTTTTCTTTTCTTTTTTTTTTCACTCCTTACCCTTTTGTATTACGGGTCTTTGAGTTCTCAGGGGTGTTTTTTTTTTTTTTTTTTTTTTTTTTTTTTTTTTTTTTTTTTTTTTTTTTTTTTAATTTGTATTTTTTTTGTTGAAGATGAGTGGAGTATTATGGATGAACTGTCATGGTCAAATGATGAAGTGTGTATTGAGAGCTTGTTCTTTTATTTTAATTTTTTTTTTTTAAGAGAATTAATTTATTTTAGAATATTTTAATTATGACGATTTTATAAAAAAAAAAATTTTTTTGTAATTAAATTTTAATGAAATATGAATCTACGTAAAATTTAAATTTCTTACCTCTTGAATTTCGAAAAAAAAAAATTTTTTTTTTACATTCACATTATTCTGAAGTATAAGCTTAACATAAGATTGACTTGCAGTACTACGTAAAATGTATTAAGCAAAGCATGGACTGCTTATCCAAGTTTCCTATTCAGTGCGTCTTTTCAAGTCTTACGTAACTCTGACTTATACTACTTAAAAGTATTTATCACATCCTTGTGCATGTAAAGTACAACGATATATTATTTCTTCCTTAAAAATCGACAACACACACTTAATCTTCTACCATTTAAAAGCTTAAGTATTCGTGAGTAGAATAAATAAAATTTATTATAATTTTTTTTTTAATAACTTAATTTTAGACGTGTTAGCTTATCCGACATATTTTTATTATTATTATTTTATTTTTGAGGAATATACAGATCTAGACACTTCATTAAAATATAATAAATTTACAAAGAATTACAAATAATTTAATTTAAAAATAAATAATTAAATAAATAAAATAACTATTGTTAATGTTAAATACAATGAAATTTAATATATAAGTGTCACGATACATTAACAATCAAGTAAGAGAAAAAGCTTGATGATGCTTGTGAAAGTTTTTCTTTCCGAGTGTCGGAAAACTGATGGAAACCTAATTGAGACTTCAGTAAGGGAGGACGATTGAAAGACGAAGTAAACCTTATTTGAGACGTCGTGAAATTTCAGTGAGGCACTTTAGTAGCTAAGTTAGTAAAGCTATTTTTAAAAAAAATCAAGTCAATACCGTATCATTGCTTGAAGGAAATTCTTGTGATTTACTTATTATCTTTGTACCCTCTTAAGAGCTTTTCTATTTTAATATCGTTTCTTTTTTTTTCTAATCTTTATTTTCCACGAATAATAAATTTGCACTTTATTAAATTTTCATTAATAACATACCATTATCATCATTATTTTTCTTAAAAATTAACAAATATATTTTATTAATTTTTCCTTTCTGCCAATAATTCTTTCCAAAAAAAAAAAAACAAGCCATCCATCACCATTAAAAAAAAAATACAAAGAAAAACAAAAAGTTAAAAAAAAAAAACCGTAAAAGGGTAAATTGACTTTCCCGAAAATAAAAGAGCACGTACAACAGCCACAGCAGTAGCAAAAAAATAAAAAGAAACTAAACAAAAAAAAAAAACAAAAAAAGCTCTACCTTGCAGGAGCAAACTTAATGGCAATTAATGCGTATGGAAACCCTAGCGACGAGAAATGAAACTTTACCATACATACACCGTATACGTATATAAAACACTCCAATCTTACCTTTAACCATTTTTTCCAACGTAGCATATATAAGGAAGAAAGCAGTACTTACAGAAAATAGAAGTCAAAGGTTAAGGCCAGTATAGGCAGTAGTGTAAGTGAGTGAATGAGAAAAAGAGAGAGGGAGAGAGTAAGATTGTAATTGCTCTCGAGTGGGCTAGCTTCCGGGAGAGCGATTAACGTCGCGCAAATCGCTCCCTACCGTCTTCCGTTTCTGTTTCTCTCTCTCTCTCTTCTCAGTAGAGTCTCTTATATTTGCTCGCCCACGTCTAAAGCTTACTGTTTTCTCGAGTTTAGCGCAGTGAGTACGTTTCTTAGTAATATATACGCAGTTCGCGATTACTATATTAATATATTTAATAAATGTGTTTCTGTGAATATCACATAAGTTTGAAGTTATTGCGTTGATGCAAAAAATTTGTATGAATCAATACAATAATTTAATTCAATTTCAGTTACTAAAAAAAAAAAAAATGAATTTGTCATTGTATAAATTGCAAGCTTTCTAGCATATAATATATATAACAAACAATCGCACTTACGAAATTCTATTCGACATTTGCAAAGTGCAAGTTCCTCCTTAGTATTATATGTATATAAAATCATGATTCCGCACGGTTAGATTCGTATACAGCGATATTCGATCATACTGATAAGACACGAAAGCCAAACGCCTCGAGACGTTTTCAAAGGTGACTATATAAGATGGTATTTCGAATTTCTCTCTATCTTCCTCTTTCTCTATCTACCTCAAAACCGCTAACCCAGATTATTTCTGCATAATTCGAGAAGTGAGTGGTTGGCCTGCTGCTGCTATTTCGCATGAATATATCGCGATTCTGAAATGTCGGGGGTTAGAGAGTGTGAGAGTGAGAGAGAGAGAGAGAGAGAGAAGTTGGATATACGTCGTTTTGACTTTTGATAAGGTAACTTTAAAGGAGAAGACAATTGTCATGAAATTATTGTAATTGCGTTTTATATATATTATGCGAATTTATTGTATTGTTATGGATTTAAATTGTTATTAGATTGTTTTTGAAAGATTGGCTGATTTTAGTTTTATTGTGTGTAAGATTTGAATTTTATTGAGTTTGTGATTGTGATGGAAATTTATTGTTTTAGTGTAAAAGTATTTTTGTTTAGTAAGGATATTAAATTTTAGAAAACTAAATGATTTATTTTTTATAAATTTAAGGATTTTTATAGAATTTGTTAATAAAAGGTTCGAAGTGAGCTTAGAAAATTTAAGAGGTCGCCGGGAAGTCGTTCATCGACGCGTCATCTGATGTATCTATATATAATACGGAATGTAGACCTTCTTGTCCGGTGTTAGGTATACGTATGATGGATGACGACATGTGCTACGTCGTCGAAGTTAGCTATTATGACGTCTTTCTCTCTTTTTTTTTTATTTTTCTAAATTGCGAATTTTGACTTGCTTTTCTACTTCTAAAGTCAAACTATTTTCAATCTTTTTACTACATTTGCGGTTTGAATTTTCAGATTTTTATTTCTTGAATAGTACTTTAAAAAAAAAAAAGAAAAAAAAATTAAAGCAGGATAAAACGCTTGAGAAGTATATTCAACCCAGCTTAAATTTCAAAATTCACATTTCATACTACATTCTCCTTTTTTTTTATTTTTTTGTATATTTCTTCTTTTCATAATTTCGTTTTCAAACTTTTCGTGCACAAAATTCACGTCGAGCTTGAAATATTTAAGCAGATCTGCACGTCAACAATGACAAATAAATCCGCTCACTCAACTATCAAGCATTGTTTCGAAATTACAGCACACACACATATACACACATATACACAATATATAGTTCTCTTTTTTAAGCATTATAAGATACTCGTTGAAAAATCCTGCCGACGTCAAGTAGTGTGCACCTCGAAAAAGAGCCACGTCGAAAAAATAAAAAAAAAAAAAGAAAGAAAGAAAAAAAGCTTTAGTCGAAAAGCTCGCCCTCAACGATGCCAAAGTATCCGCAGCCACTTACGTAATCGCTAGAGTAGTGCGGCCGACGGCCGAGTCACGGGTATTACTGGTCCGACCGCACCAAACTACTACTACTACTATTCCTGCAAGCTCGGAAAAAGCTCAGGGAGTGAACGAAGTGGGGAGAGAGGAAATAGGAAAAAAGGGCAGTCCGCAAAAAAGCAAGGACGAAATACGTATAGCTTCTCTCACTCAGCTTCCATTATTAAATAAACAAAAATCGCGCATTACCTCTCGCGAAAGAGGGATAGTCAGTTTTTGGCACGTCCACACTGAGATTGGTGTATAGAGAGAAAGAGAGAGGGGAGTAAAGGATGAAGGGGTAGCAGTAGTAGTGCAGCTGTCGGTATCCCACCCGCAGCAGCAGCAGCAGCCACCGCGTGCCAGGCAAGCCGGACATATATACGTATATACATAGTTCATAGACGAACCCAACCAATGTGTCCGCCCACGGATCTTGACTTCTATGTGTAGGTGTGTGTGTGTGTGTGTGTGAGAGCGATGTAACGGTCACGGAATGCGGAATGCGAAGAGAGAAAGAGAGTGGATTTTTCTTTGTGCTTGACTGCGTATCGATTATTAACCCCCCTTTTTACTTTTTTTTTTGTTTATTTCTATTTTTACTTACTGATTTTTTTTCTTTTTTTTTGGATTCTTTTGGATCTTTTGTATTGTTTTTTTACATCACTGTGAGATGGATATGTCGTATTCGATTGTAATTTTTTAAAAAACGTATTTGATAGGATTTACAAAAAAAAAATTCTAGTCATTCATACTATATCATAAGGAAATGACATAAAATTGAAATAAAAACAGAAAAAGAGATTTTCATTCGAACAAAAAATATTTGATAGATTGTATTTCCTCAACTACATTTATTATCTGAATAAACAAATGTCAATTTCTAAAATCAACAAAGATACTTTTTCTCTTTTCACACAAAGCTTAAAAAGCTACAAAGCTGCGTATTATACTAGTACTTATAACTTGCCACCACTGCATAAAATCCATTTTTCTCCAAAATAAAATATATTTTTAACCCATATTTTACCGTCCGTCCATTTCCCTTAAAAGACACCGTCGCGTAAACATACACATTCACACGTCTATCAATCCGGCAACAAGCTATCCTTACCAATATTTCTCCAAAACATCTTTTACGGTTTTCTCTCTCTCTCTCTTTTCTTTTGGCGAAGACATTCAACCGTTAGTTTTCGACGAGCGCGTCGACCTCACTGTATGCTCATCAATCTCCTTTCACTCCTGCGAAAAATGCAACGCGAGAGAGAAAGAGAGAGAAGAAGAGAGTGAGAGAACTTTGCAAGCTCGCTCGTTAAGAGGTCAATGCACGACATGAAACGGCAAATTTATGGCCAACTCACCGATGCCAAGCCATCTTGATCTCTGTACACTATACCGTGGTAAACTATATGTGGCTGATATGTATATGTTTGAATTCTTGGCAAGACCAAGCACTACTACTGCTACTGCTGCTGCATAAGCTTGCAAGCTCAAAATCCCGTGGACAGAAATAACCGTAGCTATCCTATCCCATTTTCCACCACGTGGATGCATTTTGTTTACGCGTCTATATAGTAACATGCATGCATGTATACGTGACGCTGATGTTTTGGAATTGCAAAATCGAAGAGCTTGCAATGTACTCTCTCTCTCTCTCTCTCTCTCTCTCTCTCTCTCTCTCTCTCTCTCTCTCTCTCTCTGTATCAGAGACGCCTGATGGAGGTTATGGGTTTAGGGGATGCACAATGTTGCGTGTGTGTACGTGTATGTGTGAGACAGAGAGAATACCGAGATAACGGCTATACTATAGAGTTTAGTCTATACATATCCTATACCACTTTACTGGATATTTTGGGAACACGTGCTTGCGCAGCTGAGATTTAGATACTTCGACACAAGCAGTAGCCGCACCGAAAGCTGGTTTATGGACGTTTACCGAGTTATGTGCAGAGTTTATGATTTTGATAAAATATATATGTGTATATGTATGTATATCGCGTGCTTTTTAAAGTGTCTATAAAATAACAAATTTTTAATGTGAAACAATTCATGTATTATAAAATACCAATTTTCACATAAAAAAATTTTTTATCTTTGTTTTTTATAACAGTGAATCTATTTAAAAAATAATTAAAAAAGTGGATTACTATTGAGAACTTGCAAGCTCGACTTGCACACATAGTGTAGACTACATTTATTTTTCACCCTTTGCATAAAGTGATATTCCTCTTCTATCGCACATTCAACTAATAATTCTTAAGCATACATTTACTCGTGCAAAGATAATTTCAGTAGTGCAAACATCGCCTACGCACTGAAAGAGAGAGCTTTGACGAATAAAAGCGAAACGTTTGACATTGCTCGAAAATTTTAGTAAAGCGAGAAATGTTAAATTCCAACTCGGTAAGCTCGTAAAGCTCACCTAGCTCGATTAAAGCTTTATAGTGTACGTATACGAGTATAGTATACTTGAGTGTGTATCTTTTCATAAAAGTTGAATATTCGTAAAAGGAATCGAATGAGAGAAAAAGCTCGACAACACGTAACTAACTATACAATTTATATATTTTTTTTTAATGAATGAATGAAAAAGTGCCATTGATCTTGTTGTTATACGAAAATTGATATAATGTCAAGAGAGAATAAACGGGGTAAGATTAGCTTATTGTATTTTCTTGCTTATTTCTTCGTTTATCAAAGACTGAGTTTCCGTGAATGAGCCGGTTATGATTGAAATGACCTTATTTCAATTTTGCAAGTAACGATGATTAAAGGTGCTTCTGCAAATGAAATGTTTGAAATTGAATTTTGCGTATTATAACTGAACGTTTATATTTTTGTGCGTATTAATTATCGTAGAAATTGAAATCATTTTTAATAAATTGATTAGCAATCTTTAATTAAAACATATAATTTATACTCTAAAGAAGAAGAAGAAAAAATGATTATAGAAGAAAAATTATTACAACTAATCTGACAAACTATCAAACTATAAAAATACATCATCCGTATTTTTATCGGTCGCTCTTTGTCCTTCACTTTTTCATCCTCGATTCTTTTTTTTTTTTTTTTTGGAGCTTTCACCACGAGCGACGATCCTTGGTCCTTCACTTGTGTCCAAATTGACAAGGACGATGAAAGATGACAGAGAGCTTATGACTGGTTGGACTGGCAGCAAAAAGAGACAGAAGCACGTATATATGTATATATATATATATACGGTCACGTACCTATATCCTTTCGCTTTTGTTTCAGCGGTTGTCTCCTCCTTTCGAGCAACTGCTAAAATTTATGGCGTAATAGCTGACGCCACTGCAGACAGAGATTTATAGGCTGCTTGATTGGCCCAAGGCGATATACGTATATAGAATAACGATGAAAGAATTTTTT
The DNA here is from genome assembly GCA_030522805.1 of Leptomastidea abnormis. Taxonomy (NCBI): domain Eukaryota; kingdom Metazoa; phylum Arthropoda; class Insecta; order Hymenoptera; family Encyrtidae; genus Leptomastidea; species Leptomastidea abnormis. Next base: position 24,121 of record JAPYZE010002233.1, read on the forward strand.
TTATATGACGCTATATACATGGTTAAATAGTTTTTTTCTTCTTCTTCTTCTTCTATCTCTCTTATAACACATATGGTCTGTAAATCCAAATATTCGATTTTAAAATTTTGAAACTTATTCGCTTCATTGGTGTGTTGGATGGATCATTCACTCTGAGCTTTTGAGATTCAAATTTCATCTTTAAAATCAGTGAAAATAGGTCAGAAGAGCTCGATTGAATTAAATTCTCTTGGAAAATTCTGGCTTGGTAGAAATAATGAATAGAAGCGAATCTTAATTTTCCGCGAAAATTTTACTACGATAAGAGAGAAAATTTACTCGAATTTTATCCAAATGACATTTGAATGCAAAGGGCTTTCTAGAGATGGTGGTATAGGTTTTAAGAAAGGATTCGTTTTAAGATGTTCTTTTTTTTGCGTTATGCGAATTTTATTGAAAGCTTTATTAAAGTTTATTAGGTGTCATGATCTTAACAATTAAGATGAAATATATTATTAAACGAATTTTCTTAATCATAAAAATAGACGATTAAAATTTTTTTTATTAGAACTGAATTTAAATACTTCGAATTTTGTAAATAAAATATCTTACAAAATAAATTTATTATTATCAAAAGACGAAAACTTAAAATTATATACTTCTAATTAAAAAAGATTTGAAAGACCAAAAATTTTGAAACAAGATTAGCCACACACACACACATGTAAAGAACAATACGCGAAAAGACAAACGAAGCCGAAAGTTACACAATATATAAAGTTTTACAGGTCGAATAAGAAATTCGTATAGGATAAGACTTTTCGTTGAGAAACTTTTAAGAAGCGGTGGTGTACATCCTTTGTATTTTTCCTCTATGCCCTCTATATACACTACTACCTACTACTACTACTACTGAAATTCTTCGTAGCGTAGCTTTCTTTTGTAAAAAAAGAAAAACGTACCAAGGCATCATAATGGAATAACCCTGCTTGAATTCTCAAGACACAACGCCCCTTAAATTTGTAACTAAAACTTTTCCTGCGACGACTTCAAATTTTATTAATGTTTTTACTTCATATCGCAAGCACAACTTTCTGCATTCAAAATTTATTATTTATATCTAGATGGTAAAAAAAGAAATACAAAATAAGTATCTACTGTGTTTGCGGTTTACAATTCAATCTGAAATCCATTCACATAAATCTTAACAATAAGACGAGGAAAAAAATTCGTCAACAATAAAATCACATTATAACAACAATAAATTCTCAAATAAATATACGAAAAAATAAAAAGAAAAAGAAGCAATATAAATAGAACGAAATTAAAATAAAAAAAAAAGAGTGAAAGGAAGCACTTGATTCAAGATTAACCAACAAACACCTTGGCTCTTCATTCAAAATTAACCGACAAAAAGATCCGACCAAGTATACGCCCCAGTATTCACACAGACACACACACAGAGAAAGATCTAAAGCAATAGCAGTAATACACTATATAGTAACGTACGTACACAGCAGTAGCTAGAGCTACAGCAGAAGAAGAACTGACAGCTCGTTCATCAAGCTCGCCGTACAGCCGCGCTGACTTGATTTCCCGCACCACCCCAAGTGTTCCGCTTTATCTCTGGCACATGGTATAGCTCTTCTATATACCCTGTGTTGTATTTTCTTTTTTTTTTTTCACCACCCCCTTCTCTTTTTCTACTGCCCTCGAAAGAGAAAGCTTGCGAGCAATATTGCCTTTTAACGTCGTTGCTGCTCGCAGCTGTAGGTTTTTATTTGACATTTATATATATTATATTGTTGCTGGTTATTATTCGCGTTTGACTTATTTTCAGATTTGTCAAACTATTTTAATTGTTTTTTTTTTGTATTATGTCGTTTTATTTAGATTATGACTGGTTTTGTTTTTATATTGGGTATTATTATTGTAAGTGTTGGATGTTATAGTTGTGTGATAAAAGAAGATTAGGAATACAGAGCTTTTTTTTTATACTAGTTTTATGATTGATGAAACTTGTGAGTTTTATTGATATGGATAACTTAATTTTCTTTTTTATCTGTAAATATAATGATAGTTTACGTTCAATCATTAAGATTAATAGCAATATCAATTGGTGATTGTAAATGAGAAATAAAAAAATTAAATAAATTTTCGTTAAGAAGAAAAAAAGAAATGAGTTGTAGAAAAAAAAAGTCTGGCAGTTAAGAAAAAAAAAAAACGTAATAGCTTGAGAGTTGTTTGAGAGACTACACACAAAGGTACTAGGCATACACGTATATATGTACACCTACGCACTGCAGAGGAGAATAAAAAAAAAAGAAGGTACTTGAGTAGACGGAGGTGGAAACACTCGAACTTAAGTGCCCTGAGGAGAAAGAGAGAGAGCGAGGAGAAAAAGAGAGAAGTGTGCGAGAAGTGTCGCCGCGGGACACAAAATTTTTCCCGCATGTTTGTCTCTCACTCTCACTTATTTTCTCCTTTTGGCTTCTATTTCTATGCATACGCACGTGCTACACTCTCTTTTTTCTTCTTTTTTTTTCGCCAGGTATAATCGTTGGGGTGGTGGCAACGGAAAAATTTAGTCGTTCGCTTTGTGTCTTTTTTTTTTTTTATTCTTTGCTGAGAGCTAAGTTTTACGCTCTGCTGGTGTATTTCGAGCTCTCGTGTATTTTTCTCGACTTCCTTTTTTTCTTCTTCTTTTCGTAGCTTTGTATGGGAGCTACTTTTTTCGTTTGCTTGAAAAGATGAAATAAATTTGAGATAGAGAGAAGATGGATATAACAGAATTTTTAGGTCTTTGTGAGACTGAGTACCATGAAGGTTTTTTCTATACTTGTTTTATTATATTTGAGACATGGGGATATGAGATGTTATATACTACTTTTCTTGGTCTGCAAGCTTGCAAGCTTCACTCACTCTCTCTCTCTCACAAAATATTCTAGAGCTTTTTATACGAAAAATCTGTGATTAAATTTTTTTTTTAAAGGCTAAACTTTTTTACAAGCATATTTCTCAAAATCGTCGAGTTATTGAAATTTTTATAAGATATTAAGCTTGGTTATTAATCTCCAACCCTCCCTCTACCCCCTCCCATACTCTTTTTCTTAAATAACTCGGTCGAATTTTAATTAAAATAATAACTCTCCTCGACATTTGTTTCACAAAAGTTTTTGAGAAGTATGCGAGAGAGAAAGAGAGAAAAAGAAAAAGAAAGAAAGCCGTAAAAGGTAGAAATATTAAAGATTAAAAGCTCGACGAGCTAAAGACGAAACTACTTTCTTCCTTTTTTTTCTTTCTTCTTTTTATTTTTTATCTTTTTTTTATATAAATACTCATATCTTGCTTTAAAGCTGTAGTCATTTTGCAACAAATCGAGAATAAAACTCACAAACTTCGTGTGCTTGCAAGCTCCATCTTAAATTTTAATAAATTCAACGTTCAACGATTCCCATGCCGACAATATTCTCAGTCTTATCTTTTTAGAAAAGAAAAAAACCCACAAAGAAAAGAAAAGACAAAACACAGAAAGATATGATTGTCAAGGCCTAATCTCATTGCGTTATCCTCTAAGGAGACTTTGTCTTGATGTATGATGCGAATCCAGTGTGTCTTTTGATTGTTCAAAAGGATTGTCAAGGGAGAACAGAAGAGAAGCTCTTCTTGGCGGTTAGTGAGAATCTCTGTGCTGGGACTATGACTTTTCTTAACTTCTCTGTCTTATATTCTCAATATTACCCGGCCTATTTTATTGTAAATACAGGTGGTATTACACTTGAGAAAAGAAATAGAAACGACAGCTTTACTAGATTTTATATATCTGCTACAAAATATAAAATAAATTTACGATCTATGTTAGCTATATGTCACGTGGACGATAACAAGCTTTCTAGCTTTAATTTTTAATTCTTTTTTTTTTACAACCACTATGTGGTTTTACATTGGCTATTATACTTGACTATTACCTACACATACAATTCACGTGTACAATACCAGTTAAACTTAATAGGCATTTTGCGAGTCGATATATAACGTCGAAATATATATATAGAGCAGAAGACCACGAAGATGTGCTTAATCGGTGTCTAACGATTGCCGACGTTGCTTGACGGCTCATTAATCCGACAATTTCTGCTGTTGCTGCTTTCCTTACTCATCCTATATCTTGTCTCTGTCTCTCGCTCTCTATGCTATCGATCTTCTTGGTAGCACTTATGTGAGATTGAGGGAAGGATATTGTGGGATCATGGTAATCGTTTTGAATGATCAGGAGGAAGATGTTTTGGATTTGATTCTTTTTTTTTTTATTCTTGGATTAGATTGGTCTGTTAGATTTTTGACTGTCTTAATTGTCTTACTTCGATTTATTTTTTTTTTTGTTTTTCTTATCGTTCAATTCTTTCTTTCTCTCTTACTTTTTTGTATCATATTGATATAAGTTCATACAAAATGTCAATTTTTTTTTTCATCGAACATAATCCATCATAGATCGTAAATCTTATGACGTTGAAAAACTTAAAAGACATATTGGGTGAACAATTTTTTTTAATACACCCGAGCGCACTTGACGTTGTTCTCTAAGAATCAAACCGGAAATGTGGGGGTGTAGTAAAATCGTTAAAAGTATATATAAGCGTGGGAGATTTTTTTTTCTTTTTTTTTTGATAGTGGACCACACGATTAGTGGTAATACAATGCGGTTTTATCGCCCACATACACTAGCGTAAAATATTCTAGGAATCTACTGGATTTCATAGTTTTCGGACTACTTGGAAATTAAAAATTTTCATAAAAGCTTATAAACTTTACGTTTAAATTCCGCGAAATTACGATTACTAATTTTAAATCTTCACATATATTTGTTTTATATCTCGTATTTTAAATTTAACTGTAAAATAATAACTTATTTATTATTTTAGACTAAAAACTTTTTTCTCGTCAACAACTTAACAAAATAAATTAAATCAATTCTTTTAAAAGCTTTATAAAACTCTCATTTTACTCAAGATATATCTACACACATATATATATAGATATATACCTATATACTAAAGAATCAAGTTATCCGATAATTACCATCGATTTGATATCCACCTACATATTATTATCTAATTCTCAATTCTTCCCACTTTTCACTTAAAACATATCAAATCACCATATATAATATAATTACTCCAGTGATTCATAAGTTATGTATTAATTACTCGTAGATATACATCCATGTCTACAACACTCGATTATAATTATCCACATGCATTATCATACATACACCCCCTACACCATCCTCTGATGTCAACGTTCAACCAAATAATTTTGCACAGTAGTAAAGCCCACACGGATTTCCGAGTACTCTCTCTCTCTCACTCTCTCACTCTCATTCCCCCGTGAGGCAGATGACGTTTACAAAGTCGTATACGTTTAATATATACACACCACAGGATATATATACATAGTACCGTCATCGTCGGTTGCCCCCACCCCCTCCCCCCTCCGTATAATCGAAGCATCCATTAGCGAGCGATCAACTCTACTATGCATCACTATACATATATTATACATATATATA
>JAPYZE010002234.1:0-21773 GCA_030522805.1 Leptomastidea abnormis
ATCTATGTACACATAGAATAGAATACCACACTAAGCAATAAAAAATGTTAATAACTGAGCAGAAACACATAAATAATCGGCAGTTATATGGCTCAAAAAATAAATTAATAATTTTTCAAAGTACACTCTTGATCCAAAGTATTTTTAGTTCTTTTTACTTTTTATATATATAAAGGAAAAAATCGGGTGTCAGCTAAATAGTCGATGTGACACACATTCTTACGTCTATCACTGTTTCCCATTTAAACTCCATGTTAAAAATTTGCCAAAATTGCAATTTTCACTTTTTTGCCCTTTTTTTACCAATAATTTTTTTTCTAAAGTAGATAAAAAGTTACCACCTGTGTGTGAGGGTTGTGCCCGGGAGAAAATTGTCAATGTACTTTGCAAACGTGACTTTAACTCAGAATTTTAGGGGATGAAGGGGATGAGGGAGGAAGAAGGGAAGCCACTCCGCATTCACCCAGGAGGGGAAAACTCAGAGGGAGAAAACCCGACCCGGAATGATCTGGTGTACTGATTGCCTGAGTTGTCTGACTAAACGCCCACGTCACATTACGTACTGGACGCCCAGCCCGAACTCCTGCACTGCACCTCCCGCTCACATTGTTATGGCAGAAAAAAGTCAACTAACCGATCCCCAAAGTCACAAAAGTGAAATTAGTCCGGAGGTCACCCATCCGCGGTTACCAACCTCGCACAATGCTGCTTAGCTTTGTTGATCGGCGGAGCTGCGTATAGTCGCCACTATCCTAACGTATCGGTAGATTAAAGTACTTGATATTAGCTATAATTTCTTTTTTTAACCGATTAAAAATATCAATTAGAACCAAAGTTACGGGGTAACAAAGTAGGAAAAAAATGCACAAAATAGTAGCAAAATCTTAGAGTGGTGTAATAAGCCGAACTATTGAAAAAAAAATTTTCTCCATTTTTTTTACATATACCCCCCCCCCTCCTACCCCGCTTCCTTGGGCGTCAGCGTCACCAAAGTCAAATTTTGGGACTAAATATTCGTATATTAGTTTGGGGGTGGTGTAATAAGCAAAAATATCAAGAAAGAAATTTTAGTTTTTTTTATCTATACCACCCCCTTCTCCTGGGCATCACCAAAATTAATTTTTCGAGCTAAATTACAGTAATACAGTAAAATTTAATTTTTTAATTTTTGATAACGATTTTAAAAAATTTGAAAGAGGTATATTTTTCAAGTTTAAGATGTGTCCTTTCAAAAGCAATTTGAAAAAAAAAAAAACAAACATGATTTTTTTGCGTATTTATTTTAAAATCGAATTTTCGAAGGGTCAACTGTTTGCAACGAACTTCAAACCCCACTAACTGTTGGAATAAATGTTTGAACTATAATTTTATGCAGTTTGGAAATGATTATAATCCTTAATGGCGCCTAAATTGCAAAATTTTGCAAAAACATTCATGAATGATTATTTTCTATATAATGCACTCAAACAAAAAATTGTTAAAAATAAAAAGTGTTTTAAATTGCCCAAAGAATACACCTAAATTTTTTCAAAATTTTTTAATTTTCTGAAATATTTATTATTGCAAAAAATTAAAAAATTGCTCATTCTTTGGACAATTTAAAACACTTTATTTTATTTATTTTTTCAAATTACTTTTTTTTTATGATTAAAAATTTTTTTGAGAAATTTAATAGCTACCATCAGGAAGGGGACATCTTAAACTTTAAAAATATACCTTTTTCAAATTTTTTAATTGTATTAGTTATGAGTCGTCAAAAAGCGGTGTACCGAGTAAGGCCTTCTCGGCAGAAACGGGTTAAAATCGTCATAAAAAATTAAAAAATCGAATTTTACTGTATCCAATCAAGCCGCGGTATCATGTCAATTATTATTTATCAATTATTTTCCAATTGAAATAAAAATATATAAATTTTATCTCAGCAGGATCTAAGCTTACGCAATATAAGCGAATATCCAGTGAACCAACGACCAATCGATTTAATAGAGCCATTATATGAAGGTGGTACTTTGGCGACATTTACTACTGAAAGAACTGTGAGTACTATTAGTGTGGAAGACGATGATGATGCAGCACTGGAAGTCGTGGACGATGTTAAATCGCAATCTGAGGAATATATATCTCAGGTATATCTAGCCCTTATTATAATTTTTTAAATTAATTTTTTAATTTTAAAAGGACTTTTTTGTTTAAATATATTTGAAGATAAATCATTTTTCGTTTATTAATAAAATTTGTCAAAAAAAAAAAAAAAAAAAATTGATTGTTTGTATCATAATATAAATTGAAAAAAAAAAAAATATTTTTTTTAACAGTTCGACAAACCAGCATATGATGACTCAAGTGAAGAAGAAGAGACAACATCAGATTCAACCGAAATCCCAGATCCAACGAGTAAACCCGAAAAAGATCAATACCACAACGATACCGATCACAAGAGCTTTCTCGATTATTTACCCATTGATCTACTCAAACGCGTACACAAGACCCTCAAATCTCAACCTGCCACGATAAAGGGAAAAATAAAATTTCTCAAACTGTTTGAACGTACTTTACTAGACGAAATAAGTAAGTAGTTTATACTGTTTAATTTTAATTTTATATAGAGAAAAAAAAATAGAAATAAGATAAATTATTTAATGAATTTTAAATTTATCAATGCAGAGTCTAGAATAAGCCTTGCTCTGGCACCAACTCGATTACCACGAGGAGCAAGAGATGGCGAATGGCACGACGAAGCCATTGGTTTTCCATCGCTTGAAGGCACGTTAATGGCCATTTCTTTTTTAACGTTCGCCGTTTATTTGGTTAGATTAGTTATGGTAATTATTTCTTTAATTTTGTTTATTAATATGTTTTTAAAATAAAATAATAATAATAATAAAGAATGTTAAATTATTATTTACAGTTGCTTTTTAGAAATTCCAATGGCAATGCCTTAGCACCAATATTTGTTGGTAGAAAAAAAAGATCGATCGATGATTATAGTGAAGAAACTGCCAGAATTCTTAGTTATCTTGATACTGATCCGCTTTAATAAATTTTGTCGATAATTTTGTTGTACTTATTATATAAAGAAAATGTATTATATTTTATAATTATATTTAATTTATTTATTGAAATTAATAAATTTTTGTTATGTATAAGTGAATAATATAAAAATTGTAGTTTAAAATTGTTATTATTTATATAGAAATAAAGAGAAATTTTAAAATTGTACAAAATATATGTCTGTTATTTTTACTATAAGAAAAATGATAATAATAATAATATTCTAAACTGAATAAATCGTAATATTTAAAGACGTTAAAATTTTGTATTAAAATAAAACAAAAGCTTAATAGGTATATTGTGGTAAAAAGATGTAGGTATTCTATTACAGGTCTCTTTTTCTTTTTGAATTTTAAAGTATTGTCTATAGTTATAATCTGTAAATTATTTATTCAATACGTTATAAGCGTCGCCGCCAGTATATTGATTGCCCTTCAATTTTTTTTCTCGATAATTTAATATAATTAAATACTTAATACCTACCTGACATATATTAATAATATTTAAAATCCTCTTTAGTACATTCATGCCTTAATAATACGATTTTTAATATATTCAGTATGAAACAGAAAAGTCCAATAATTTTTATTTTATAACTTTCGAATTTTTTTTTTCTTGCTTTGAGATGCCATACATTATGACTATTAAGCTTTTTTGCATATAATTAAAAATTCAGTGTCATAAATCTTAAATTTTATTAAGTAGACACTTACAAAGATGAAATAAATAGATAAAGAATATATATTTTTGGTTTGAAATACACACAAATGAAGTTAGTATACAAAAAAAAAACGACTTTGAAGTTTAGTTGCTTTTTATTTATTGCAAATCAGGAAAAAAACAAGAAATTATAGGTAAATCATGAAATTATAGGGCATTGGATTTTATTAATCAAAATTTAATTCACTGATATAAACATTGAATATAATTTTTTTTTAATTTGGGAAAATTGATAAAATTAGTTAAATTTATTAATATAAAAACGATAAATTTAAGGATTTTTTTTACGGGTAATAAGTTTTAGGAAATAATAAAGTAAATTGTTATTTAAAGTTAATCAGGATTTATTAATTGTTTTTTTATTTATCAATAATACATAGGTATTTCGATCATTATAATTTGTTGTTATATACAGAGCAATAACACTGTCACAAATTTTGTTAAACTATCAAATTAGTGTCATATCTATGCATACATTTTTAACTACAAAAATATACCATAATTGACATATTGGATTTCTCATTTTACTAACAGGTCAAAGCGTGGTACAATTAATACATAATTATGAATTTTTACTGGGTAAGTCTACAGTATAATATAAATTGTTTATAGAACTCAATTTTTTTTAAATATTCTATATGCTGCAAAGAACAATTGGTGATGTAAACCCAACTGTAAGAGTCTTAATTTCAAAATTCTAAATATGTCTATTAATTTGAACATGCTAAGTTGTCTTTGTTGAAACTGTAGTTACATATTGTCATTGTAATTGATTTTAAAATTATATAAAACATGCTTTATCACAAAATAATAACAATAAAAAATACCTAGTAATATTACTAAAATATTTGTGATTACTAAATATATTACTAGATAATTTTACTCTTAAGTCACATTAAAAAACAAAATCTAGCAATTTTCTTTAAATAAAAAAATTAATTGTTATTTTGGCCATAAGATGCACAAAAATAATTTAACAAGTGCAAACAATCATTTAACATATCTTAATTAAATATTTTTACAAAACATTAAATTAATTTTCATAATGTTCATATTTGCAATTATATTTTTAATTAAAAAAAGATAACTGTAAGTGTTAAAATTTAAATAAATTTTAATACCAATTCTTACTTTTTATAAATTTTCATGTCAAATAAATCACTGTATTCTTATATTTTTATTGCAAGTATAATGCCCATTACACTCAGTAAATAAAAAATGTTAATAATACAAAGGACTAAAAACTTTTAAAGTGCTTATAACTTAAAAAAGTGCTTATAAATTAAAAAAAAAAAAACTATTGAAGGTAACCAGATAATTCTTTTTTTCTTAAGTTTTTGTAATATAATCTTAAATGAGTTTGGAAAAAATCTTCCTTTTTAATAATTTCACAGTCTTTTTGTTGTTAAAAAAACACTCCAAGTTCAATTCAAAATTTTACACAGAATGATCCAACAATTGAAAAAATTATCTTCTCTACCTCATTTGTATTATGCAACTTTTTTGTATTTACATATAGCTTTACATTTATTATATTAATTTTTAAGAATTTTTTTTTAATTGGCATTAATACACTTTCATTGCTATAAGTATGTACAAAATTAACAAATATGCAATTGAAAAATTCTAATTTCAAATTTAATTTTAAGACATTCTATATCTAAAAAATTTGTTTATTGTCTCAAGAAATAGAACATTAAAGATATTTAAAAAATATCTTTAAATTTAGAACAAGATATATTTTATTTCTCAATCAAATAATTTGCTCAAGAAAATGACAAAAAATTTTGAAATCACGTTTTTGAAAAACGATGAATAGTAGAATGATCTTGGAATTTGTGCAACTCATCTAAATTATCCCACCACATTGGTAATTGATGTTCAAGAATTAGCTTAAACCAAGGTGTTAAAGGTGACTTGATGTTCTTTACAAAATCACTCATCTGTCCCTTTGGTATCCATCGAATTTCACTAATTTCATCTGGATTTGGATCTAGTGTGATCTTGTTCTTCTGCAGAAATAAAACATAATCAATCTCGTGCTCACCCCAAATTTCATCTCCTGCAGCCTGATAATGTATTCTGGTTAGGAAGCAGAAATCTTCAGGTTGAACTTCTGCAGTTGGTATGCCCAATTCATATCCAAGTCTTCTCTGGGCAGCTCTTCTGACTCCAATAGCATTAGCCTCTTCGCTTTCACCTTCGATCTCTGCAAGTGGATGACTGCAGCAAGTATTTGTGTAAAAGCCAGGGAAAGTTATCTAAAAAGTAAGATAAAAATTGTTACAAAATTATCAAAAATTACTAAAAAGTAATGCAAATAATCTTTTGATAATCTTCTGGTAGCAATTGATAGCATACACAAACAATTATACAACTTTTCCCAAGAAAAAATAAAACACATAAAAGCCAAAATAGACTGACCTTAGTAGCAGATCTCTTCTGTATAAGTAGATCACCTTTATCATTGAAGAGAAAAACACTGAAAGCTCGATGAAGTGGTATGCTACCATCCTTAGCAATTTGGTGGCAATCACGTTTGGTAGCCTCACCAAGTGGTCGATCAAGTTCATCAACTAGTATGCAACGCTCCTCAAGAGCTGTTCTTTGAAGTGGTGCAATCTGCATGCTGGTATAATGAGAGCGTACAGCAAGTAACTCATCCTTTAGTGCACCACACAATCTTCTACCGATGGCAAGCATTTTTTTTATTATATATACCTTTTAAAAAGTTCCTCTTTTGGAGCGTCCTATTGTACCGTCTGCTATAACTGATGGAATATATACCTCTCAAACATACAGAGATATGTATATTGACGACGAAGGTATGCAAAGAGAAGAAAAAGAAAGAGTAAGAATAAAGGTATGTATATATATATATATATATATATATATATGTATGTATATATCTCTTTTTCTTTTGGTATTTCCTACGGCGGCGAAATTAGCATTTCCAAGGCAGAGAGACGGCTTCGGAGTCGAACAGTCTTTTTTTTTTCTTCTTGCTCTCCTCTCTGCGCGGGCCGACGACGCCGCGCGCGCGCGAGAAAGTGTGTCTTCTGCAAGGCACGTTCTCCTCCACCTCCTCCACCCCCCTCTTTCATACTATGCCTCTCCTCCGCATAGCTGCGCGCATACAGCTTTTCTCCTTGACTTTGACGTCATCCTATAGGTATAATAAAGTAGAGAGGGAGTTCTTGAAATCTTGGGTACGCAGCTGTTACTTATATTATAAGTATTTGATTGCTGACGGAATAAAAAAAAAATTTGCTTCATATCTAATACTTATGTTTTTAATTATTCATATGATATTATGCATATATGTTATATAAATGTACTTGTGATAAAGACGCCAAACTCGAGAAATATAATTTATTAGTTTTTTTTTTTAGCGTCTTGCAGTAATGATTTTAAATTATTTACCAATACATTTGTTAATGCATTAGATAATTGCATATAATATATGTCATAAACCTATTGTTTGTATATTGTTTCAAGGTCTCTTAGAGAGTATGTATATAAAGCGTAATTGATAATTAGATGCGGATAATGAATAAGCTAATTAATTACTTCTGATGATGATAATACATTGCATATAATGATAATGATTTGTATTCGTGGCGCTTGAGAAAGATATTGAATAAAAAAGCTAATGTATGTTACCTATATCTAATATCTATGTTGGTTTCATTTTTCTTTTACTTGTTTATTTGATGTCTTATTAATTTGTTTTTTTTTTTTTTCATTGTTTTTAGACATGAAAAACAAATGAAATAAGAAAAAAAATTCTGATGAAATTTTCATTGACAACATTTTAAAGTTTAATCCTTTAGAGGTAAATAAAATATTAAATACTACAATATATTCAAATAATATACCATGTTCATTATTAGCTTTTAATAATTTTAAGAGGTTTCTTATTATTTTTTTTTTGTAAATATTACTCATTATATACTTTACAATCTCAAAATATTTTATTGCCCACAATAATTTAATTTCATTCCAAATATTTTAATTACCTCCATCTTCCAAAAATGAAACCGAAGGCGTAACGAAATAAGCTTCCAATAGAAATTGCCTTCCTCTCCTTCTCCTCCCCCCCCCCCTTCCCACGCCCTAACCCCCATCACGCTTCTAACCTTAACTCAATTGGAGCAATGCTCCAAAATAATAAGCGTCGTATTGTCTCGTAAACACCTTTTCTATGTATTTGTAACATAAAAACATGTTAGACCGACTCTTTAAAGCCAGTTGTATTTGTACGTAGCTACTAATAGAAAGTAAAAACTTATTCGTAAAGTTTAGATTATTATACACATCGTGAAGATGACGGAAGACAAGGCACCGGTCCAGGAATTCAAACTCGAGCCTGACTGCGAGTTACGCTTTGAACTCGAGGGCAAGAATGAAAAAGTTACTCTTGAGGTAAATAATTTCGTTTTACATTTTACTCTTATTATTTTTTTCTTTTCTTATTCAAGCTTATCTGCTTGGCAAAAGAACGATTGTTTGCTTTTGTCATTTAAAATGGGCTTTGTAACGATTGCTTGGTGACGCTTGTATGTAATTATAGGCTTTTGAAATTATAAAAATAGTTTATTTTTGCTTAATCTAAAGAAATTATCTGTTACTGATAATAAACATAATGTCAAGATATTTAAATTTTGTTATTTTTTAAAAAAATTAATTTTTTTTTTATTGTTTATTTTAGTTGAAAAGTGGATTAGCCGAAGTTTTTGGAACTGAATTAGTGAAAGGAAAAAAGTATGAATTCACAAATGGAGCAAAAGTGGCAGTATTTACATGGCAAGGATGTACAGTTGAATTAGTCGGAAAGGCTGATGTTAGTTATATAGCAAAAGAAACACCGATGAGTATATATTTGAATTGCCATGCAGCTATGGAGCGTATGAGAGAAGTAGCTGAAAAAGAAGAAAAAAGAGGTCCTATTTTAATGGTTGTTGGGCCATGTGATGTTGGAAAATCAACATTATGCAGACTCTTACTAAATTACGCAGTAAGAATGGGCAGAAGGCCTATTTATGTAGACTTGGATGTTGGTCAGGGTCATATTGCTATACCCGGAACAGTTGGAGCATTACTTGTGGAAAGACCGTCCAATGTTGTCGAAGGTTTTAGCCAACAAGCACCATTAGTTTTTCACTTTGGACACAAAAGTCCTACCAACAATTCCGTTTTGTACAATTGTCTTGTTACACGATTAGCAGAAGTTTGTGCTGATAGATTACAAGCAAACAAAAAAGCAAAAGTTTCTGGAATAATCATTAACACTTGTGGGTGGATTAAAGGCAATGGCTATAAAATGTTAACTCATGCAGCACAAGCATTTGAGGTGGATACAATTTTAGTTTTAGACCAAGAAAGACTTTACAATGATTTAATTCGAGATATGCCTGATTTTGTGAAAGTGGTATTTTTACCTAAAAGTGGTGGTGTCGTTGAAAGAAGTCAGGTGCAAAGATGTGAAGCTCGTGATCAGTCTATTAGAGAATATTTTTATGGATCAAGAACACCTCTTTACCCACACAGTTTTGAAATTAAATGGTCTGAAGCTAAATTATTCAAAATAGGAGCACCTGTACTACCTTCATCGTGTATGCCATTGGGAATGAAGGCTGAAGATAATTTGACAAAATTGGTTGCAGTAACACCTGGTCCTAGCTTACTGCATCACTTGCTATCTGTATCCTTTGCTGATTCTCCAGAGGATGATGTAGTCCAAACTAATGTGGCTGGATTTGTTTGTGTGTAAGTAATCTATTTTATTTATACTTATTTGATGTAATTAACATATATTTAACCCAATAAATATACAATATATGTAAAAATTGATTGATAACAAAGACTCAAGTTTATCCAGCAAATATTTAAAAATAGTCTTGATCTATTTACAATTGTTTATTTTATAATTTAAATATTTAAAAAAGTATATTTTATAATTGTAAAAAAATCAATAATTTAAAATTTTAAAAATATTAATTTTAACATTTTTTTTTTTTTGTTTACAGAACAAACGTTGACGTGGAACGTCAGACTTTTACGATACTTAGTCCGCAACCCAGGCCATTACCGAATCATATTTTATTACTAAGTGAAATACAATTTATGGACACCCATTAATCGATATTATTTATTGTATTGATATTTTTATAAATGAACTGTATAATATAAATTTATATTATTTTTAAAAATAAAAAAAATTATTTAAAAATTGAAAAATCTACTTTATCAACTTATTACTACTCCTCTTTACCGATCATATCATAACGAACATTCGCGCTGTAATATAAAAATCGAACGAAAATTCAAAAAAATCAGTTATTTAAAAATGGCATCTCAGGTATCTGAAATCTCAAACGCTTTTGATCTAGAACTTCAATTACAAGAATTAATAAACGACCTGCAATACAAATCCGTAAGCTCCTAAAATTAAATTTTATTAATCAATCTATAAAACTCAACCGATTTCCATCCCATTCAATAGAAAACTTTAAACGACACTCAAAATGAACTTTCACGTACTCGTCAAGATTTATTAAGCCGTGACTTAGAATTAGAAGAATTAAAACGATCAACAAGTGAATTACGTGTTCAGTTATCAAGCTCTCATCAATCAATTGAATGGCTCGAGCGCGAACGTTCACGTTGTACCGGTGAAAAAGTTCAGCTACAGCTTGCTCATGATGCTGCTTTACGAGAGCGTGACTCTCTACGCGATCAAGCTCACACTGCTCGACTTGAAGCAATGAATTTGAAAGTTGAGGTTCAAAGATTGAAGGAATTACTTACAAATTGTGAAGCTGCTAATAAAGGGCTTGACACGTCGCTTGCAGAAGCTCAGGAACGATTTTCTCAGGCTTATGGGTTGTTACAAAGGTAAGTGATTTGTTTAGAGGATGTTGGGCTGATTTGAAAATTTATAATTTAAATCTGGAATATGTACTTGAATTAGTTATGTCTAATATTTTTTGCGTTTTAGTAATGTGACAAAATTAGAAAAAGAACATCAGTTATTAATTAAATCGGTAGAATCGACAACACAACTGAATAAACGATTACAAACTGTAGGATTATGTACACATGCTGTTTATACAAAAAAGAACAATGAAATCAAAGAATTACAAAAACAATTGAATGCTAAAGATCAGTCGAGTTGGAAGAAACCACTGAAAGTTCCTGCTAACAATTTTATGGAGATGCGAAGAACAAATAAGTTTGATACAAAGGTCATTGCTTTTATATATAGTTTTACAATTGCAATATTATGGTGTTTAGTATTGGCTTGGTTTTTTTTTTTGTTTTTTATTGATTAACTGACTTTTTTTCTATTTTTTAAGAAGTATATTTGTACAGAATCTTATGGTACAAAATTTGATGTAATGACTACAAAAAATTTATAATATAGTTTTTCATACAAGAAATTATAAAAATAATCAATTACTTTCTATAAAAAAATTATACATTTTTAAAGTTAATATGATGACTTCATGCAGCATGTAAAATTTTTGCCTTGTTTAAATTTTGATCTTAATTAATGTTAATATACATATAAATGTTTTAAAATAAAAATTGACATATAAAATCAACATTGTTTTTAGTATAATATTAATAATTAACTTATAAAGTAATATAATTTTGAACTTTTACAGGCGTTTGTAGAAGAAATTCATATGGAAATAAAGAAAATTGATGATGCAGATGAAGAAATAGATGCTATATTAGCAGATTATAAGGATGATTAACAAAAACACAGTAACAAATTATTTATTTGTTTTTTTTTTTTTAAGTAATAGACCTATGCGGGAAAGGAAAGGTGATTTTTCAATAAACATGTACACTGTCACAAAAACATTCAGGATTAATATAAAATGTATTATAATATTCGTTTTGTATATTTAAATCCGAATCAAAACAAATGGAATAATTAAAAAATGCAAAAAATTTATAAAGATACGCGAGAGCCGTGACGACAACAAGCGGTTGCTATAATTTTTATCGTTTTATACAAGTCCTCTGTACATACATAAATCGACTTACATTTGTAAACATAAACTCTTTCATGTAAACACAAAAAAAAAACCGTCGCTCCTCTCGTACACAGGTCGGATGTTGCAAAACTATGAAAAATCTCCGCCTTATCCCACAAAAAGACGATTGTAATAAAACGTATAATTTTTCATCTGTCATTCGTCATATGAAATACCCAGCCATGTTTTGCAATATCTTTATTTTTAATACGTTACTTTAATTAATTAATTAATAAATGTGCTAAAAATTACCTCGTCATAATTATTTATGTATCAATGTTAAATTTATGAAAAAAGCTATTTAATCAACAACAATGTAAAAAATGATTGTGGTCGGTGCCTGGCCTTAATTAGTTATTGTTTACAACCCTCTCCATAGGATTTCAGTACATTAATGAAGTATAAAACACTTTTATCGTAAAAAAAGCGTCAGCATCACTTATTGCTTGCAGTTCAGTTTTCAAGTATTAAGACACAATACTTCATCATTGTTCATAGAAATCAGGGGAGAAGCAGTTTGAACAAATATTGGTGCGCGTGCTGGCCAGAAAATAAACGAAGCGCTTCATCAAAAAACGTGTGTCAATGCAACACAATTAAAAATTTCTTTATTTATAAACTGCATCACATCATTGAGCTTATTTTATTATTTACTAATATGACTGCAACCTGACTTGCACAGTTTCACAACAATTGTATATAAAGAATTAAAAATGTCTTTCATTTGTTTTTTTTTTCATTTTTTTTCTATTTTTTTTATTTTTGTTACTAAATAATTATTTATTCTCAAAAACTGTCAATTGTGATTTGTCAATTGCACAGATAAGTTTTAATCTAAAGACTTTTTGTGTACGATTGTAGTATTTAAAATACAAAAAGAAAACTTGCATTACTCAGTTATAACGATATTCAAAAAAGAAAAGACACTATTTTTCATAAGAGTAATTCAGCCTATGAAGTCAGTACAGTTTTTTCCCCCCCTCCCCTTCCCTCCCCCCGCCCATTAATTCCGCATAGGAGAGTGTCGATTATTTGTATAATTTATAAAAAACACCACCCAATCGACGAGATATACATCCATCATCAAGGAGCTACTAAATCACAGGACTCCTTGGTGGGCAGATGCCCATTGCAAGTCTGCTCTTTGAACAGAAATTTCGTCCGACAAAGAGAACATAAGTAGACAACTGTAGTAGACAAGTGGGCCTTAGTATCTTGTAGCAGATGGTTGAGGGGTCAGAATATAGAACAACGCGAAAACAGACTTGGAGGTTTCCTTTGAGGTTCTAAAGCTTTCAATTGATGACCACCGCATTTTGGCGGATTCGATGCCTCCTGAAAGGGACAAATAATTTTAATACCATTATTAACATAAGCAATAACAAAAAATTTAAATAAAATTATCACAAATAATAACAAAATAAAAAAAATTTACATTAATTAAAATACATATGTAAATACAATTAACACAAAAATAAAGCATTACAACAAAATTACTACTGTAAAACTAAAATAAATTTAGCAACAAAAAAAACCTTAATAATACATTTATTTAAAAACTAAAAAATAATATTTAATGTAATTTTTAATTAATGCAATATTTTATGATATACAATAAAAAATAAAATAATAAATTAATAAAGCATATTAATTGTAGGTAATGTTTGTACATTAAAGAGCCATATTACATAAATTGAAATTTTGTTTATTTTAACAAAAGCTTAGTTAATTATTTATTATATATAAAATACTTATGTTAAGATAGCTTTTATATATTTAGTTGCATAATTTTAGTAAATTTATATGAAACATTTTCTTAAAGTTAAAAACTTTATAAAAATTGAATATTAGTTAAGAGAAATAAATGTTTTAATAAAGTAATTTGATTCAATAATAAGTACAAACATATAATCATTAAAATAATTGTACAACGTTACAAACAAGTTCTCAAAAATAAAATAGTGCAATAAGCATGAATTTAAGCTATTATATATTATTTTTGTAATTAATTGAATAAATAATTAGTTCAGTGAAAAATATGTTTATTGAAAGTTGTTAAGTTTATGTAATTTAGAAGGGCAAACAAACGAAACGAAAAGGCCAATCAATTTAAAAATAACTTTTTTTCCACTGCTGTCATCTTTTACAATGCCAAAAAATAATTGTGTAAGTATAATAATAGCTTAAACTAGCATTGCAGGGATGCAGTTGCATTAAATGAACACAGAGTCAGGATGGAGATTACCTTCTGTCAATATAGACCCGCACCAAACACATAGAATAAGAGGAGACATGGGAAACATATAAACAATGGTTATTTATATATAAATATTTTTTTAATAGATCAGATTGTTATTTGAGATACAATAAAATAATATTAATGTGGAGTAATATCAAATATCTAATCTATAAAATTATTTGCCAATTATTCATTTAAATATTTTTTTAAAGTCTTTGTGTAAGTTGATATGGAAAAGATAAATGATAATGATAAATAGACAATTTCTCAGATATAAATCTAGAAAGTTCAACAAAGCACCATGAAAAATCATGAATTCAATTTTTGTTAAAACAGTCAACAGTATATTGGAGAAAAAAAAATTTTTAAAAGTGAGCCCTCAAAAAATTCTAAAACTCTTACCAACTAAAAATAAAATTAAAAAAAATAAAAAGATAAAATAATCAAAATTTCCAACTCACCAATCGTTTTTCCATTTTCGCCTTGATATCTCTAGCTAATGTAAAGAACGCCTCCTCAACGTTAATGCTAGATTTGGCCGATGTCTCCATAAACTTAATACCATACTCGCAAGCCAACGCCTCACCCTGTTCCTTTGAAACTCGCCTTTTATTTGCAAGCTCGCATTTATTACCTAGCAACATTTTTTCAACGTCTGCCGATGCATTCTCCTCAATATTGCGTATCCAATTTTTAATATTCTCAAAACTTTTCTCATTCGTTACGTCGTAAACTAACATTATGCCCATGGCGCCTCGGTAATATGCCGTCGTTATTGTGCGAAACCTTTCCTGGCCGGCAGTGTCCCTGTAAAATACACAAATTAACAAATTATTTAAAAAATTTTTTTTTTCTTAATGAACAATAAAAAAAAAATAAAAATTATAATTACCATATCTGTAGTTTGATCTTTTTGCCGTCGAGCTCGATTGTGCGAATCTTAAAATCAATTCCTGAAATAAATAAATTTAAATCAAGAATCGTATAAAATAGAAAACACTAAAAATATATAAATAAAAAAAAAAAATTATAGGCTGGGATATGTGTTGTTTTAATTGCTGTATATCTATCCCCTCTTTTTTCTATAATGTGGCGCTTAAAAAGTCGGAATGCACAGTTTGGTCATATGAGTCAGAAAGGAAGAGAGATAGAGAGATAGAAAGAGATATGTTGCTTGGTGTTTTTAGCCTACATATACACGAAGTCGAACCAGCTGAGATCACTCGGGTATGGGATTAATCTTTTGAGAGAGAATGAGAGGACAGCCTGTTTGTTTCTCATTTTTCTTTTTTCTCTTTTCTCATATATATTATAACCATGCCACGTACCTACCCCGCCCAGATATATATCGACGCAAATCTCAACACAACCGGTTCGTTTCTTATTATCTTCCGGGATTTTTGATATTTTTTTTTTTTTTAATGCATATTTTTATAAATTTTCTACAACGTGTTATTTTTTCTTTAATTTTTTTTTTTTTTTTTACAAATATTTAAAAGAAATCAACATTCTACGATAAGATAATTTAATTGACAACACTTGCAAAGGGTATAAATAAAAAAATTGTCTTTAAAAGTTTATTAATTTTTATGATTTTCTTTAGAAATTTTAAAACAATAGTATGCTTAACAATTTTTTATGAAGGATTTTTATCTGAAGCAAAAAACAGAAAGTCTTTACTCAGTGATTGGATATTTTCGAGTACATATACATAGAATATAAGATAAGGTTGGCGACAACGCATTTATACATGTGTGTAAGCCATCCCTTCTTATCAATGTATATTAACAAAAAAAAATTTTTATCTATCGGTTTTCACATGCTTTCGCATTTTAACTTCAGAATAATCAATACCTATATAAAATTTAGATACAAATGCGATTTTTGATGTAATACTTATATTCAGAAAATTATACTGGCATAGTATATTTTCATAAATTTTCATTAAATGTAATTTGAGTACCTTATACAACCATATTAATTTAAACTATGCAACAACAAAAAAACTTGTTTGTATTCATCTTTCATCTCATCAAACTAACGCGACATCATTAGGATACATAAACGAGCTTCTACACAATATAAACACAACTATTATAAACGTTAAATTTACAATCTTAGTAAAAAAAAAAAATTTCGATTCGCAAGTGTCAAACTGCATACATAACATATCAAAAGACAAAAAAAATATATCTATATATAATTACACCTTTCGTTATCGGTCTTATACAAAGATGAAAATGCTTTGAATTAACCTCGTAAATAATACCAATAAGCACGTGGTATATTATGACGATCCATTTCGTATCTTTTTTTAAACTTAAAACAGATATCGTTACGCAATAGCAACGCAACGAATTATATCCTAAAAATATACCAATACACACACATACCTACATACCTATACATTTTCAATAAATCCTCGTGACGTTATTATCGATCTATATACTTTAAAATATCAAAATATTGATCACATCCAAATCTTCCCTCTTTCATCGATATATTTAAAGACACACCAACAAATTTTTGCCTAAATATTAAAACATTCAAATTTCAAGTTGTATCTCGTCGATAAGTTTAGAGCAAAAAACAACTGTAGCATATAATAATATAAAAAAAACGAGATACTCGTAACATTTATGCATGTATGTATAGTACACATAATCTGAATTGCTTGTATAATTATTCCCACAGTTTGTAGATCTAAATGTGGTGAACCAGACTTTTCCCAAGAGTTTTTTTTTTCTTTATAGAGCTTTTCGCGGAAAAAAAAAGCTCAATGGGTTGTGTAGACTGCGCGCTTAAAAATAAAGCAACCAAGCAATGTAGGTTGTGTGAAAAAGTATATACAAAGTGAGCTTTGTATTTATGTGTTAAGATGATGATCAAAGATTTATTTATTGTCATCTTTGAAGACTTGATTTTATTTGTGGTGGTAGGTATATCCTATATATATGTATGTATTGTAAGCGACACGCCCACGTATAAAAATGTATTAATGTATGTGCTTAATCAAGTATGAAAGCTACATTTTCACTTCTGTTTATAGGTATTCGTTGTTAATTACGACGATTGCATTAGCGATGCGCATTAATTTTTTTTTTTTTTTTTCGTCACCTGGTGTAAAGTTCGATAACTGTCGTCTAAGAATTCGTTTTGTGGTATAGTCATTTATTCAAATTACTTTCAGACTGGGATATATGTATGAATGTAAGTATGGATTACGTGACGAAGTGATTTTTTTTTTCGTGTAATTTGTATGTGTGTGTGTATGTGTGTTTGACATGTACCTACTTTACGTTGGTTCAAGTGAACTATGTTTTTAATAAATTGAAAAAAAATGTAAGAAATATATAAGGTCTTGGAAGTATTTTGAGTTACGGATTTTTGATTTTTAATGTGGATTATTAGATGTTTTAATTTTGGAAAAAAGCTGTTTTAAATTTATTAAATGATCAAGGATTTTTCTTTTTTGCAAAGTCATTTTCATAAATGAATATTGTTTAATAAAAATAACTTTTTAAAGTGACAAGTATTTTTTTTTTTTTATATTATTGAATCTAAATGTAAATAAAAATAAAGTCGACTTATTTATAATTTTAATAGTTGTAATGATCAATAACTACGTTTATCTGTGTCATTAAGTTTTAAAACAGTTTATACCAGTAAACTATTTATTATTTCATTTTTTCAGTCTATATATCAATTTAAATGTAAAAATTACAAAGTTTCAATTGGTATTATTTCCAAAAATTTTTTTCAATATTTTAATAATAATAACAATTAAGAAAATGGTATGAAAACGTATAAAATAAAGTAAATGAACTACGAAGTAAATGCGATATAACTTTCCTTTAAAAATTTTGTATATGCTGAACATTATTAAAAATATAACAAAATATTATATAAATATGAAAAAATTAACAATCAAGATTAAAAAGCAAGTTATTTTATTATTACATTAATGATGAAGTGAATAAAAATTTGATTAAAAAATTATAGTAACAAACTTCATTCTGCATTTAATTACATTATTTTATTGATATTTTCAATTAAAAATATTAAATTTTATTATAATTATTTTCTAAAAGAACAACCAAGTTTTTGTGGTCAATAAAAGCGAGATATGTAAATTGAATTGGTTATTATATAATCAGTTGTAAACAATTACAAAATTTATGTAAAAAAAAAGATATTTTTTTGTGAATGAAATTTTATTATGGATTAAGTTAAAGGCTTCTACACTTACTCAAGTATAACCACAAGTGTATAATATGACTCAGAATTAGTAATGTACATTTTTAAATACTTTATAAAAGTGTTTCAGTGGAAATCGTTGATCGTTTTATTGATGATTCAAAATTTAAAAATCTATTTTATTTTATAATTATATATTTTTTTTAATTTTTGATTTCTGATAAAAACCGATTTGCATGTATTAACATGTACATGTTTACTCGTTGAATTTTACGAGTTATAAGTGCGTTTTTTTTTTTTAATTTAATTTTTCAAAAACTTTATAAATTTGAATCGAATTATTTCAAATAACTATGTAAAAAAATGAAATATATTATATAAAAAACATAATAAATTTTTCATGACATTAACATTAATTAAATCACGTGTTTATAGTACATTAATCTACGTTATAAATATCCTTACCACAAAAGTAGTTTAGAAAATTCAATATTGATCAGTCGAAATTTTAGTCAAAAATAACCATAGCTTAGCCAATTTAAATTTTATTAATTCCAAGAAATTTTCTCTTATAAAACAACAATGCTCGAAATACATGTACTGCAAATTTCACAGAAAAATATTCTACTAGATGCTGAGCAAAAAAAAAAAAAAAAAAAAAAAAAAAAAAGAAAAAACAAAATGTTATGATCTTTTTAAAAAACAAGCATTTGTAAACAAACTCGGAAATCCATTAATCATTTCATCAAACTTTGAAAAACTTAAGCATTTAAACGTATAAAAAAAAATAAAATGCAAATACACTTTAAGACATTTTAAACTTAACACTAAATATGAAAACAAAACAAAAAAAAACCAAGTATCTACAATAATTAAATATTTTTAAGCTCAACATCCACCTCATTAACAAAATCCGGAGTACCATATCAATTTACTTTACATAACGATCGCGCGTACCTGTATTAAATGTCAAAACATTATTATCGTTAGTGGTCAAAATCACCGAGATATAGAAAGTCTGTAAAGCCTAAAATTGTCAGCACACACACACATACTCGCGCGTGCGCTTATTTAGAGAGTAAGTATAGTCCTAAAGAGAAAACACCTGATCCGTCTATTATAAGAGTATTATTATTATGAGTATCTAACATTTGTTTACATAACAAAACCGGAGTTCTCTAATTATAAATATACTTATATCGTAAAAATTTGATAGGGTAAATATTTTAAAGGCATAAGAGAAGTAGAAAGAAACCAGTAGCCTGATGTCTCTCTGTTTTTCTGTTCGCTATATACATCTATATATCTCGTTCATGCAATTTTGTTTTAACTAAACAATATATTATGATACTTACTTATCTTCAATAATTAAATTAAGACCTTACATTGTAATTTACAAATAAAAACACTTAAAAAAAAGAAAAAGAGAAATAAAAATAAATAAAAAAAAAAAAAAAACAAACCATCCATCCTAACCTCTAACTCAGCACATGCATATATACAAACTTCATGTATACAGCAGCGCTTACACAAAGTTTCTGTATATAATATATACCATCGACCTCTTTCCCTTTAATTATTCTTATCCCCATATAGATGATATAAATAAACAAACAACAAAGTCATAATATTATAATACAATCCAGACAAAAGTATAGTCATACCCGCATCATATCTTACATATAGCCAAAACATTCCTCTCTTTAACCAACAAAACATAATAACATAAAGTATACACCAAAGTTAAAGCGCCAATATAAGCGAGAGAAGAAAATATCCTCCAAGGACATGTGTTTGTATGTATATATGTATATGTGTATGTATACATAATGACGCGTGTCATCCTCTTATATACATATATACTTATTAATCGTCATCATTGTCGTCGTTTTGGTGTGTGTATAGGTACCTACTTATAAAACGCATTTTTATTATTATCGAATGTCTATCAAGCGCGTGATATATTAGGTATATACTCTACGACGAAGACGCAGATAAAGGTGGAAAAAAAGTAATAGGTATAGGTATTTAAAATTAGAATAAAGAAAAGGATGATACGCAGGTGTTATAGACACAATACATGATAATGATGGTTGCATATCGAGCTACACAAGTATATGTATGGAATGGGTTATCAAAATGATGTACAATGTATTGTATATACATATAGATACTAACCGATGGTAGATATGAAGGTCGTGTTGAACGCATCCTCGGAGAAACGAAATAGTACGCAGGTCTTGCCGACGCCCGAATCTCCGATTAAAAGCAGCTTGAACAGATAATCGTACGTCTTGGCCATCTCGACTTTTGTGTGTATATATGTGTTTGTTGGCTACTGCTGCTTGCTGCTGTTGTTAGCTGCTGCTGCTGATGATGATGATGATGCTGCTGCTGCGCCCGAGAGCGAGAGAGGGAGAGAGAGAGAAGAGTAGTTTATGTCTCTTCCTTTACCTCCTCTTCAGCAGCTCTCTGACTGACTCTCTCTCTTTCGTATATAGTATACGCACTTATACACACTCACTTCACACTTGTATATGTATATGTATATGTATATATATGTAACTGGGGATGGTCGGTCCGTCTGACTCTGACTCTCAGTCGAGTAGCAAAGAGAAAGAGATAGAGAAAGAGCAGCCTGCGCGAACGCCACGAGGTCAAAATAAAGTAACAAAAAAAAAAAAAAAAAATAAAGAAAACGGTTGTTCCTGTAATAGAGGGACACCTCGTGCGCAGCACTCCTTTTCTACAAGATTGGATGACGATGACTTGTATATGTACTGTTTTCTACAAGATTGGATGACGATGACTTGTATATGTACTGATGTCGTTACTTCGGATGATGATGATATGTTGGTTATATTATACACGCAGAGGAAAAATAAATGTGATCTGTTCGCGAGTGCGGCATATACACGCGCGCACGCCCGACTGTCCGACGACCGATTTCTTTCCTTTTTCTAGTTCTCGCTGCCGTCCTCCTGTGCTCTGTTGCTTCTTTCTTCTTCTTCTTCTTCTTCTTCTTCTTCTACGTTCGATATGATATTATTTTATCTCGCTTGCTCTCATATATAGTATAGGTACTCTCTTTGCAACACTATATATAAAGTGTGCGCTGTTGTGTTGTCGACCGTCGTCGCGCGCGGATACTCGCGGTAATATAACCGTTTTTCTTCGTTATCGTCGGCACACACTGACAGTATATTGACACACGATGACACATGGATGACACGATGTTTTTAGCCGACGGAGATGAGATTGTTCAATTGTTGTGCCTTGCAAATGTCACCTTGAGAATGAATGGATTTTTCTTTTTACTATACTTATATATCCTTACTCTCTACACATTTAATTATAAATGTAAAGACAGATATAGATTGTCATATTCGACACGGCGGCGACAGTCTGATGTCCCGCAGATGATGATATGATGACGACCAGCTGTTGCAGCGGTGGCGCACGAGTGCGATGACTTTTTTTTTTATTTTCTTTATTTTTATTTTCTAATATACCTATTT
>JAPYZE010002235.1:0-24817 GCA_030522805.1 Leptomastidea abnormis
GACTTTTTTGGCGATTTGAGTGATCTCTGTTGGCGACTTTTGGCGACTTTTCATGAGACTAGTGGCGACATCGGTTAATGAGTATCTGGTCACCCTGCCGTCCACGTCCGCATAACAAGGAAGAAATTCCAAGCCGCGGCAAAGTGAATTCACCACATCCACGTAATCAAGGCCACTGAAAGAGGCCTCAAAATCGCGTCTAAAATAACATCAAACAACGTTAAAAACAATTAAAACAACGACGACGTTTATAAAAACAAGAAAATGCGCCGTCTCGCGCTACTCCTCGTCATCGTCCTAACCTCGACTTTATCGAGCATCGCAGCTAAACTACAAGGACAGGATCGTACGAGACCCGGTCTTCAGGCCGGTATTGATAAAACTACAGTACGTGGTGTGCCATCCTCAAAAACATCGTTATATGATCCAACTCGAGATTTTGAATGTCTTTATGGTGGTTTTGTGATACCGTTTACTCAGGTAAACGACGACTATTGTGATTGTGAGGATGGTAGTGATGAACCTGGTACTGCTGCTTGTCCTGATGGACGTTTTTACTGCCAGAATCTTGGTAATTATTGTGGTCTTTTCTTAATTTGAATTTTATAGTTCTTTTAAGGTTTAGTAGAATATGTTTGGTCTTTTTGGAGATTGTCCTTGAGAATTTTAAAAGAATAAACTAGCCTGGAAAGAGCTTTTATTTATTAGTGAATTTTAGCAAACTATCTTTGATAAATTCCTTTTGATTTTATTCTAAGATTATCAATTTAGAGATATAGTTATAAGTACTGTAGAAAATTGTATAAATTTTAAGTAAATTGTGTTAAAAAAAATTTTTTTTTCTGTGCTTCTGAAAAATATAGATTTTTCTTTTATTCTAACGTATAATTTAAAACTTTTAAATAAATTGTTTCAAGGAAAAACATTATAAATAAAAAAATATTGATTGAAACTAAATTTATTTTAAAACTAAAATATGTCGCATAAAAATTTAAAATGTATGCTAATCAATAATACAAAATTACAATTGAATAAAGATTTTTATGATAATTATATTCAATATCTTTAATTCTTTTAGGATATAAAGGTTACTACGTTCCTTCTGGTTGGGTTAATGACAATATCTGTGACTGCTGCGATGGCAGTGATGAATATGGAGGGGAAATATTTTGCACAGATACTTGCAGTCAATTGGCTCAAGTAGAATATCAAGAATCAATGGAAATCCTAAGAATATACAAAGAAGGTAGCAAAATACGTGATGTGCTCATTGAAAAGGGTAAGAAAATACGAGTGGAAAATCAAGAGAAGTTGGCTAAATTACGCGCTGACTATGCTGAAGCCAAACGTATTAAGGATGAGAGAGAAGTCATTAAAAACCAAGCTGAAGAACGCGAGAAAGCTGCACTTGAAAAGTATAAGCCAGAACCATCCCCAGAAGCAGCTGGAGATGAACCTAAAGCAGCAGAAGAAGAATTCGCTGATGATCAATATCCAGAAGAAGATGAGAAAGAGAATGAAGCTCTGGATTATTTTAAGGCCTTGGACTCTGACTCCAATGGCGTAGTCTCAGCAGATGAGATACAGACCAGAGCAATATTTGACAAAGATCGTAATGGAGAAGTTACCAGAGAAGAAGCTAGATTTTTCCTTGGCAACAAAGACAATGTTGAAGAAGAAGAATTTGTTCAATCTACCTGGGCAATTATTAAACCATTTATTATGTTAAACAAAGGTAAATATTTTTTAAATTTAATCTAACTATAATTAATAAGTATAATATTTTATCTATCACAAATATGAGTATTGGTAACAGTAAAAAAATTCTATCAACTCCTTCACTATTTTTTCCTTTTTTTTCTACACCACATCTTTGTAAAAGCGCACAATGCAAACACTTTTTAAATTAGTCATGAGTATTGATTTATCTAAAAACATTTTAAATTAAGTGCAGGTGTTACTTATTAAAAAAAAAAATTGAACTCTAGAGATTGTTGAAGTATGATAACAATATGTGTTGACCTAGCACATGTTTGACCTGGAAAAATAAATAATTTATAATAGTTTTTTTTTTATTTATAAAATTGTAAACAGCACTTTTACTGTTTACAGTTTTATTTACATTTCACAGTTTCCTTCTGTATTCTACACAAAATTATTCTTATTTCTATTTTACAACAAATATAAACTTAAATCAATATTTATTCTCAATTATTAACAGGTCTCTTCAAACCTGCTGAAAAGCAAGAAGAAGAAGAAATGGTTAAAGAAGAAGATGAACCTGATGATGAGATTTTGGGAGAAGAGCTTGAGACTGAACCAGTTGATGCAGGTGAAGAACGAGAGGAGCAAACTCAGGATCAGGAGGCCGATCTTGATAGACAAGAAGACAAGCCTCAAGAGCCAGAAAATACTGAACCTCAGTATGATGAAGAGACACAAGCTCTTATAGAAGAAGCCAAAGAAGCCCGTGAGAAGTTCCAAGAAGCTGAAAACGCTGTATTGGACCTTTCTCGAGAAATACAAAAATACGGTAAGTTCATTGTTAAATTAATTTTATTTAACAATTGCCTATGAAAATTTTAGTTCAATATTAAACAAAAATTGATTTTGCAGAGCAACGTGTGGAACGTGATTACGGGCCGCAGGATGAGTACGCCTCGCTGGACGAGCAGTGCTACGAATATCAGACCCAGGAGTACGTATATTCTCTATGCCTATTCGGTCGCGCTTCACAGCGCGCGGTGACCGGGGGAGGTGATGTCAGCCTTGGCCAATGGAACTCGTGGACGGGTGGTGAAGGTGAGCACAAGTATACCGCTGCCAAGTACGATCGTGGCCTTACCTGCTGGAACGGACCGTCGCGTTCGACTTTAGTTAGCATTAAATGTGGCGTAGAAACTGCCATTACGTCGGTGAGCGAGCCCAACCGTTGTGAGTACGCGATGGAGCTGATAACACCTGCTGCCTGCAACGTCAACCTTCTTGATAGGAAATACGCCTTTGACGACAGTCTCAAAGGTGAGCATGACGAGCTGTGATTCGATTCGACTAGCTCGCTATTAATTGCGTTGCTCTTGCTTCTCCTTGTACACGATACTCGATACGACGTGATTTCTATTATCAAGCGAGATTTGTTAGGCGTTATTGAGAAGCAATGATCAAATGTTTTCGTGTAAATGCAATGTCGGACGAAAGTTTTTATTTTTGTCACAATCGATAATGTACATACACGTATTTTGTGAGAACTGAGTAAAATAGTCGTCCGCATAAACTTCAGCTGGGTTGAGCAAAAAAAAAAAAAATGTGGTTAAAGGTAATATTTAACAACAGGCCTAAAAATAATCGAAAATTAGTTATTGTTAGTATTGTTGAAAATTAATTGAATACAAAATTCTGCAATAAGCATAATAAAATTATGCAATAGTATTATTTAGGTACTGATGCGGGTTGATAGTGTGTTTCATATTTTTACTGCGTGATTAATGCAATTGCATCACCTTTAACTACATTTTTTTAAAGTTTTATCTCAAAGCCAAATCACACTTTTATTAATACACTATGATCAATCAAATTTTTTTTCTATTATCTTATCAAGTACCTACATTAAACGTAAATTTTAATTACATACCTCATAAAGTATTATTCTTTATGAACGTCTGCATTTAAAAATTTTTCCTTCCATAAGTTATATTAAATTTTGCTAAATATTGCTACATAAATTGTATTTTTGACAAAACGACACAAAAGCTACTGTGTAAAGTTTTTATTCAAATTAAAAAATTCATTAACTTTTTATTTTTAAAGATGTATTATAACTAATTTTAATAGTTATAAACTCATATCAAAAGTAAATTACAAAAATTATTTTTTAATCCATTTTTTTAAAATCTTTTATGGGAAACAAAGTTTTTACTCAATTTTTTTTGTTCTAAATTGATAAAAGAGTTTATATTTTTTAAAAATAATAAGTTTTACTTTATTAATTTGTATATAAAATAACAAATGAAGGGAGCATTTAATCACTTTGTTTTTTTATTCTATTTTATTTTGGGATATATGCATTGTGAGTAATTAACTGTCAAACTAAACATCACATCAGTTGTAATCCACGAATTATTGAAGAGTTTTGAAAACTATAATGATGATTGATAATTGTTAACAAAATAACTATGTGAGCGTAAAATTTTATGAAATGGTTAATAAATGAAGTTTGATGTTTATATCTTATAGTAATTTTTAATGTCTTATGAATGAGTTTGATGTGTGTATGAATAGACAATCTTTTATTTTAAAATTAGGTCATCGTTGTACTCAAAATTATTAATTAGTTGAAATATTCAATTGTTTTATATCAAATTATACAGATTGACGTACTAAACATAAGTGATGGCCTGTCTCATTACTTAAAAATTATAGTTTTTTTCATAAATACGTAATCTTTGCATATTGCTAACATAACAAAAAAAATAAAAAAAAGATTTAAAACTGTTATGAATAATACAATTTGAAAACAAAAATGAGAGTAATTATTCATTTTTGCTGTGAAGTGAGTTTGTATTAATTTTGTTCCTTAAATTCTAGACAAAGAAGATTGTATAAAGCAAGTGTACTTTAAAACTAACTAAACGTTAAACATAATTTTGAAAACTTTGTCTAGTAACACATTCCCATTTTTTACAAGATAAATTTTTAAAGCAAGTGCAAAAGTCAAGAAGATATGAGATCCTGTGATATAAGTCATTTTATCTTAGACACTTTAATTTAACGTAATAATTATTTTATTGTCAGATTAAAGCATTTCGCGCACAGAAAACATTTTTGTTATAGCAAAAAAGAAAAAAGATATATATTTCTTCATAATTTTTTGGTTACTACTGAGTTTATGAGAGATGCAATAAAAGGTTAAAATTAATTTTATTCATTTTATTATTGGTTTACTGTGCAACACAAGACTATTGTTCACCAATTAATAAACATGCATTTGCAATAAAAATTTAAGCTGATTTGATTTGATGACTGTCTGTTTACTCTAATTAAGCGTTAAAAACGTTTGAATTATCACTACCTATACTCAAAAAAAGATTGACAGTCTGCAGTCATTTGAATTTCACAGATATTTACAATGTGCGTTACTGTGAAACGTTTTGTAAAATGTACTTTTAATGCTAATGAGCGTGGATGTAAAGAATTAAATAAATAATATTCAAACTGTTATAGCGATGGCAGCTTTATTTACATTCAAAGAAAAAAAATATATATATCGGCGAAATATCGGGTTTTGCTAACAATCATGAAATCGAACCTCTAAGTTTCTAAGATTGTTACATTATTTCTTAGTGTTTTTTTTTCCAGAGATCTATTGTTTTACAGACGTTTAACACAGAAATTTTTGTTTTATGCTTGTTCCTGCTTTTTTATTTTGTATCTTCATCGCTTTCTTTCCAGTGATCCTTCGAGCTCGCGTGTAAGGCACTTGAGGCTAAACGACAAAATTTCGCCGAGACTCGTATATATCTCATCTTTTTTTACTTTCTCAAAGAGAAAGCTTTTTTTTTATTTTTATTTTTTAATCTATAATGATGATTCGAAAAAGTGAAGAATAAATCTCTTATACTTTACAATCGCCACTGCACATAGAGAACACTTTACACGTAATTTTTTATTTACAAAAAAGAAGAAATAATGAATTGTTATTTTAAAAGAAAAAAAATGTCGATACTGCGAGTACATACATTATTAAGTATTATTAAAAGTGAACTGAACTACTGTACATACACGATTTAACGAATTTCCATGGAAAGTCGTCATACACACATACATACATTCTAAACGAAAAATAATTTCGTATTATAGAAAAAAAGGAAAACTGATGATAACGTCGAATACTTAAAACAAATAACTTAAAAAAGAACAACGTCAACTGAAAATCTCAAAAAATTATTTATTGCAAGAATAACATTTTTAAAATAACATTATCAAAATATCATTTTTAGTATATCTGACTATGTATCTATCATCATACGAGCAAAAAAGCAAATCATTAAAATTTTTCCAATATCATACGCCAAATCAAATTGGTATAACGCGTAAACAAAGAATCATGACGCATCAATAAATCATTTTTAAAATATAAAAAAAAAATTAAAAGCAGATCGATATTTTCAAGATTTTCAAACGATTCCTTTTCTCACGTAAACAATAATTTAACGTTCCTCGTACATATACATTATTATAGTCTATGATTGAGTGAAAATCTTTACATAGACGCTCATAATTGTGATTAAATCACTTTAAACAGACTGATACATCTTAAAATTTTTAAATAATACTTCAAGTTTTACAATCAATTTTACAACTGTGCGCTCAATAAAAAATAGATGATATGATTATTCGATACAAAAAAAAACCACTCTAAATGCTTTCATATTAGCATAAATGCAGTGAATACCTAATTATAAAGCTGTTATAATTGATTAAAAAATTTCATATAATTAGTTAAATTTTTCTCATGCAACAACGTAAAAGAAATTCATACCTAAATATTCTATCACATTCTTTCACAATTTTCACACACAATAATAAAAAGAAATTATCTTTTCCAATATATTAAAATAAAAATTTTAAGTCATACCAGTCTGAGCAACATAATATATATTTTAAACGAGCAATCACGACCAACGAAAGCCAAACATAAATTCATCGATGTTGAAATTTCGTTGGGCTCGCCTATAAATTCCATCGACATCTTAAACACAAACACACTTACACACACACATTCATTTTCCAAGCTTCTCAAACATAATGAGCTTTTCTTTAAAGCTTTTAGTATCAGTAGACACTTCGGATATGTTGCCATTGAGCATATTTTGTAGATCCTCATCTGTCTGCTGTTTGGCCGACAGCATATTACTAAAGGAGCTCAGCGTCTTGTTATCATCAGAGCCAGATTGTTGCTGCTGTTTCTTTTTAGGATAAACGAGCAGTGGCGAGCCACGTAATTTTCCAGCTGGCTTGTCTTCATCGGAGGTACGTTCCTCTTCGAGTCTCGTAATCGTACTCGGTGCCTCCTCGTTTCCATTTTCCTGTGCTACCCGCGACTGCGTCAGGGTATAAGCCAGCAGCTGATTTATATCCAGACCATTGCTGGATTCCCGATTCTCCTGGCTGCGTCTCCAGTATGGTCCAGCGTGTCTCTCTTCCTGCGTTGTAGATTCCTCATTCGCCTCCTCGTTCTTATTATTCTCCAAGATCGATTCATCCTCGTCAGCAGGCTGCTCTTGAGCTGTCACCTGTGCGGGTGGCTCTTGGAGTTCACGCTCCAGGCTGTCCAGGGTTTCCTCGCTATCAGACGACTTGAGGTTGGCATTGCGTCTTTCAGAGTCAAGGGTGTCTGTACTGCCCAGTTCCGAGCTCTCGGAGCTCTTTTGTAATCGTGGCGAGGGTTTGCGTGGGGGATGGGGTGGTGCTTGGTATTCCTCCTCGTCTAATAGGCCGCTACCACTAAGTCGTTTGGGAGTCGAGCGTCGAGCTCGTGCTCTGTTCTCCAATCTACAATTGTCCTCGAGTTCAAGATTGTCCGAGCTTTCCGATGAGTGTGCCATTCTTTTACTACTAGGCCGCCAGAACGATGCTGGAATTGGTGTCACTGAGGTGGGAGTTGTAGCCATACTCACAGGTCGTTCAGGCTCTCTTCGTGCTCCGACTAAAGCAGCTATCTTTTCAAAGCTATCCGAGAGATGCAATGGCCTACCAGGACTACCACGTGACAAATTGACTTCTGACACACTTGCTCGTTTACGAGCACGTTCATCCGCCCTGGCGATACGTAACTGTCGTTCTCCAGCTAGCAAACCCGAATCAAAGCACTCGGTCGATTTGGACATGAGTTTGTGTACCGTTGGTGTCTGCTGCTGTTGTAATTGACTTGCTGGTCGTCGGCGTGGTCGCATCTCGAAGCTGCCATGACGGCGTTCAATAGCATCACCAGCCAACTCGTCGACATCGTTAAGCGAGGCCTCCAGGGCTTCCAGGCTATCGGATGACTTGCTACAGCAGACTCGCTCTTGGGATTTGGAGATCGGTTTGACGAGCAATCGTCGAGTCGCAGCTATAGGCCTGCCAGTCGGGCTGGTTGGACTTGTGGGTGTGGTTGGTGTCGTTGGTTGCTGTTGTTCTCCAGGCTCTGCTATCCTGTCAAAACAGCCAAGACCCTCGGTAGACTTGCTCAACCAACCGGGCGAGCCACTCTCGAGACTGTCAGGTGATTTGGAGAGTCGCTGACCGGATGATGGTCGGCGTCGCGGTGGAGTGGAACCCAGAGGACTCGAGCGCTCGGAACCGGCTGAGCCAGTGCGAGGCATAGGTCGAGGTGGAGCTCGAGATCCGATCTCATCCGAGGGTCCGTCTGCAGAAGGTGAGGGCAAGGGTCCGGTGGTTGATAATAAAGCCGCATCGCTGCTGGAACGCGAGTCGGAATCAAGACTGTCGGGGGAGACTGCTGGTTTACGCAGTACTGGCAGCTTAGCTTCCAACTCCTCAAAGACCTCCGAGTTGCGAGATAGTCGACTCGAGGATTTACGCAGGATCGGTATGGGTTTGCTTGCTTCTTGAGGTGATTGCTGCTGTTGTTGGGGTGTTAGTGGTGGTGGCTGTTGTTGCTGAGGTGTGTTGGGTGGTGTATCGTTGGTGTGACTGGTGGTTAATGCTTCAGCTACCGAACTGCTGTTGCTTGCCTCGAGGCTGTCCAACGTGTCGACCGATTCTAGCTCTGAGACGCTGTCGATACGTGGTAGACCGTTGCTTGCGCCACTTGTGTTGAGACTACCGGAATTTGAACGACGTGGTGGTCGACGATTTTTTGGGCGTACCGAGATCCGATGTAGAGCCGCTGTGTGGTTCAGACTGCCGGTTGATAACGAGGCTGTAAAGAAATTTGAAATTTTTTTTAGTTTTATTTTTTAGAGGTTTAAAAATAATTTTGTGTAATTAATGACTGATGAAAGTCAATATAAATTTATATCAAAAATATACCATTGAAATGTTAAAAGAATCAAATGCTAGAATAAAAGACATGAGCACGCAAAACATGAAAAATCCAACGATTCTATCTACAGTTAGTTTCATAGAGATGTGAAAGTAGGTATGCAATAATAATAAAAAATAAAAAAAAAAAGAAAAAGAATATTGTAGGAGAAAGCGCCATATTTTTTTTTTACCATAGGACAAGCGAGTTATCTCGAGAAATCTTATGCAATAAAAAAAAAGCAAACTACTACATGGCTTGACATTAAGTATTACAATGTCTCGTAAAATCTCTTTAATAAGAGAACTAAAGAATGGAAAATAGCTTGCAATATACGCGTTTAAACTGAATTTTATTGTCGTTTTCATCGTCACAAAAAAAAAGATTTTTATTTTTTTTTTTTCTTATACGATCGATTCGAAGTATACCACGTTTTAAAAAAAGAATTTACTACTTTGCCAATATCTTGTAAAACACTTTAACTTTTTTAGGATATTTTATTGCAAATACCTAATGTTTTTCTCGTGTATATCCAGAATAAAAATCGTTATTTTTATTAATCACTTTAGTGACATAAACACGATACCAAAAATCCAAAAAGAATTTTTTATTTAATCTTCTCACCTTTCCAAACTACTAAACGATATCTAAAGTACCAATTGCAATGTTAACCATAGAAAGTAACAACCAACGTGTATGTACCAAAACACCAGTCTTATCTAAACACCGTAAAATAATTACAACAACTAAGCATCACATCCGTCGCGAAAACGCGAGCGAAACTCTTACAACTACACACACTCGTAAGCTTAGCTTAATAATATTGATTGTGAACGTTGAGCTGTTACCGATTTCGCACGTTAAGTATGACGCAAGCTTGACTCTTGTTTCAGTTTTTTTTTTTTTTTTCGTTGTTTCGTAATGATAATGCACGGAAAATAATGTTGATGCATATAGTAAAAATGAATATTTGGTAAAATGTTTTCAAGACTAAATTATAAATTTTTTTTTTCCATTTTTTGTTACTATATTTCATAAATTTGAAATTAGAGTTAATATACATGGTTAATTTAGTGAATTTTTGATTTGGAATTTAATGATAAGAAAAAAATAGTATTACGTGAGGAAAAATAATTTTAAAATTAGCTAATGGGGGTTAATTGTAAATTTA
Source organism: Leptomastidea abnormis (assembly GCA_030522805.1). NCBI lineage: Eukaryota > Metazoa > Arthropoda > Insecta > Hymenoptera > Encyrtidae > Leptomastidea > Leptomastidea abnormis. The sequence continues at coordinate 10,197 of JAPYZE010002235.1, forward strand.
ATTATACTTACGCAAATCTTCTTTCTGTGGTGTGGTGGGTGTATCAATGGTCGTGGGAGTTGTTGGTGTACTGGCATCTTTTCGTGGTACCTGTACATAAACAAAAAATATAAAATTAATAAACATATACATGTGTTACTTATAATTAAGTAGAATTTCTTTATTTTTTCATTTAATATTATTTTATTTTATGATTTTCTCATGAGACCAAGTCTGCTAATGTCTACACGAAAATTTTGAAATATGTACATGAAAGTATAAAAAGTTTACTTGTAAACCTCTCGCTAGTTTTTTGTACATAAAACTCATAAAAAATGATATTGCATCGTATCAAAAATAATTGAAAATATTTAAAAAAAAAATTCAATTCAGTGTTCATTTAAAAAAAAAAGTAAGCAAACCTGTTTATTATAAGCAATATTTATTAATAGTTTAAGCAACAAGAATCCCACATTTTTTTTTTTTTGTTGTGTATATGAAATCAATAGCATATGTTGTATTCTATGCCTGCCTTTTATTATTTCATCGTAACTATATCTCACCAATTCATTCGATTCAACTCTTTTAAACTTCAATCAAACATTATAAGCTTCCTTTTTTCAATAGACAATAGGCCAGAATGTTATTCAAAAGATGTCATTCATTTATATTTTCAATCGTATATTATAAACAACACCATTGACTTTTGTCACATATTATTTTTTTTTTACCTTCTTATTTTCTTTTCGTCTAACAATGAATAGGTATACCCTTTCTCCTACATTAACTCAAAGTTAACAATCAATCGCAAAAAATCGATATACACACTTCTTAATCGATTAATCGTTTAATCATCAAATCCACAACTCTTTCCCATCATTTTTTTTCCCTATTCAACCACCTTTTTCTTTCTTTCTCTAAACACAGTATACCTAAAACGAAGCATACAGATTTTCTTTGCTTCATCCTCTTTCTAACATCAGCCTCTCAACAAAACCAGTGCCTCTACTTATATACCCTGCACCGTTAGAAGTTGCTTCGCGAGTCCATAGAAAAAAGAGAAAAAGAAGAAGAAGAAGAAGAAGGCTTATATATACTCGTTCACTTTTCCGCATCGAAGAAAGACGTACAAGGTATACTATACTTATATATAAAACTTATCTCCTCCTTCTCTCCTTACAAAGAAAAACACCTATCTTTCAACATCAAGTATTATATATACCTGTATTATAACAGCTTCAAGTATATATATTCTATACGAAAAATCATCTTGGCGTATAAAAGTTTAAAGCTCTCTCACTCTCGTCATAACGAGTAGCTTCTCTCTTTCTTTTTCTCTCTCGTCATTTTTCCAAGAGCGCGTTCTCGTATAGATATATATTATAGTAAAGTAGCGAATATAAAGAGAGATAGGCTAAGCTAGTAGTTTGCGAAGCAGCCTCGGTTATTCGCGCTCGCGAGAAAGAAAGAGAGAGAGAGAGCGTTATAACGGTAAATATATATCGTGTGGCGTTAGAAGCGTCACCGCATATACAGCAATATAGGTATATAGATTTGTAGGTATATAGACGCGCAAAAGCTTGACCGAGAAAGTCGAATATTTATTAAGGATAAAAGAAGGAGGTGAAGGAGGAGACTGTGCTAGTTATATTCTTGTATGTGTGTATGAAAGATGACGTGATTATATGGATGTGATGATACATACTTATTTTTTTTTTTTTATTTCATTATGATTGATTTACTGATAAAGAATATAATATAAGATTATGTTGATGATGATGATGATGATGATGATGATGATGATGGTGATGAAATAAATGTGTAAGATTTGAATTTTTAGATTGGAGTTTATAATAGAGACTTATATAGGCTGTTTATATTGGTTTTTGCATTTCACACCCTTTACACGTCATTGAAAAATACCATCAGTGTATTTTAGTATATGTATAGTAAAAAGCTTATTTAACTTATTGGATTTCAAGCTCAATTCTATATATGTATACGATATATTATATAAAATGTTCTAAACAACAAAGGCTTCGAGAAGCTACTGATATACTATTTTCTTTATTTTTCTTTTTTCCCTTTTTAGTTTTAATAAAAATGTTAAATTCAATCCATTTAAACTCCTCTTTTTGTTTAACATAAATATTATAAAAAAAAAGTATAAAAAAAAAGGTGTAAAGTCACGAGCAAAAGTATAAAATAATAATATCCCAAGTGAACTCGACCTCGGGTAATTCTGTGCGGTCGAGGCTGTCGGGTGCTCGTTGTCTAGGTCTAGGCTCAATTCTTCTTGGTATTTTACGCGGTCGTTGAGCAGCAGGTTCCTTTTGTGTCGGTTTATTATTATCGTCATCCTTAGATTGACGCAGTCCGTAAACACCTATGGTAACACGTGGTCGATCAGTTTGATCTGCTACGATAAGTTGATGTTTCTGTTGTTGCTGTTGTTGCTTCTGTTTCTGCTGAAGCTGTTGTTGATGTTGTTGTTGTTGATGTTGCTGACGTTGACGTTGCTTACAACGTTCAATTTCATTCGTACGCGATTCGATTAGTCGACGACGTTCGATTGGATTTAAATTTAATTGTTCGATTATGGCTCGGATGTTTGAGGATATACTACCCTCGCGATGCGTTACGACCATCATGTTTTTGGCTGATTATGGTTTGACTTTGAGAGGATTAATCTTACATTACGCTTTTGAGAGAAATTTAAAAAAAAAGGACAATGTTAGATTTATTTTATTTGGTGGTACATTTTTTTTTAATTTATGGTTTTTGGTTGCTGCTTTTGCTTTTACTACGATTTTGGAGCGAATTTAAATTTTGGTTTTGCGTTTGTGAAAACAAGACTTTCATAAAATAATTTTCTTGTAAACATATGTTTCGGAAGTGTACAAAAATACAAAACATGTACACAGCTACTTACAAAAATAATATTCTGAAGTACAACGTAATCATATACACCAGAAACAAGATATTTTATTTTTAAGCAAAAAAAAAAAGACCTATACTTTGATAAAGGCTGTTTCCTCCAATAACCTTCAAGCTTCCGAAAAAGGTAATCCGATAACGCATTCCCATTTTTCACGACGTAGTATATAAATCCGAATAATTTTACATTTTCCATCGCAAGTTCTTTTTTTTTCTTTTTTTTTTCTTTTCCGTTTGTGCTTATCAGCTGGGTACAAAACTCGATAGCACCGTTTAAAAAACACTTGTGATTTCCTTTCTTTCTTTTTTTTTTACGACAATTTTGTTGATTCAGCATATGGCATGACGGTTCATGGATTATGTATGTATGTGTGTATGTATGTGTGTGGTATGTCAGTTGGAATTTGCATTGAGAGCGATTAGTTTCAGGGTTTTAATCAGAGAAAAAATGTTTACACGTGGGATTTTTATTGCAAGGTAATTAACGAATATGAGTGAGTAAAGCTTTTGGAATTTTTATTTTTAAAAGAATTTTACTTAAATTATCTTAATGATTAATGATCGAAATGAAATATAACAAAGTAGGTCAAATTTCATTGATTTTAGGAAACATAATAATACTGATTTTTAACGACGCATAAAAAAAATATGTACTTCAAATAATAACAAAACATTATTTAGTCCTCGACCTATATATTTACCACCTGTCCATAAAAACTTCCAAACATACATTTCACTCATCAATATCCCATCACCTCCCCAACATCACTAAAAATCCCATCATTACACCCCTAAAACATCAGTTCTCAAACATTAAAAGCAAAACACGAGAGCATATATACAAGGTCATAAGGGTGTCCCGATATCGATCGTCCATAAAGCTTAACAACTATACCAAAGTGCGACATCATCACCTATACCACTGCTACCAAAACTTTACGAACAAGAGCATATAGTATGTATATATATACAGCAGGTCGTTACTACTCCGAGGTCAATACTGACGCTACCACCCTATTTCCACGCGTTATGTATATATGTATAATACATATATTGTCTCGCGTGTTATTAGCCCAAATAACGCAAAGTTGGCTGTCCTAAGGTTATAAGAGGTTTTGAACTTTTTCGGGGCATATTTTTTTATATGTATACGTGGAGAGTATATAGACTTGTCATCGCGTGTGATGATGCAGCTTGTCATTTTTTTTTATGTTATAAATTCTCTGCGGTAATGTATAAAAGTTGTTTCGAGTATACTTATCATTTTTTATTTTTTTTTATTTTTCACAAGTGTAGTGGTTGTTATATCGAAATGAAATGAGTTTCAATACGGAGAAACGATCGATTGAATTTGAAAGTTTTCCTTTGATACGTATCTTGAACATTTACATTTCTTATCTAAATGTATGCTTAGATTTTTAGTATGTTTTCTTTGTGTTAAATGTTGAAATATTCTTGTTTTTTTATATGGTATAATTAAAATGTCTAATTTGATAGATTTTTCGTGTGCTTTATTTATAAGAAAAAAATATATTGATTTTTCCTTAATGAGCTTGCAGAAGTATACTTTACTTTTTTTCGAAGGTCAAATAATTAATTTCAAGATTTTTTTTAAAGATTATAAGTTTCTCAAGTATATCATATATTTATTGATCAAATTGAATTTATTCTAGTTCAAAAGTAGTTTAAAGTTCTTCATTTCTCATTATTTTCAAAAAGTAAATTGAACTTAAAATGTTAAAAAAAAAATTGAATTGTAACTGCCTCATCGAGCAAAATTAACTTCAATAACACGTCATATTTCTCAACCCCAGTTGTACATACCATCCTTCACAATAATTCCCACTGCACTCAAACTCCCATAATTTTATTTATTTTATTTTAAGCGAAAGACAAGCTGTATTCACACAAAATCATAAATGCCATTGACCTTTATCATCTCTCCAACCAAGTTACCAATTTAAAAATAAGAAAAAAAGAAATTTCGTATATCCTATAGACAGCCAACAACTCTCGCCAAGACGCGTCAGTTAATATATAAGAACATCGAAATATAAACTAGCGTGTGTACAATTTTCGCAACGTCACATCGCACTTTCTAGAGCGTCCCTCCTACTTATATGTACACTTACTATCCGGAAGATCTCAAAAGAGAGAAAAAGAAAGAGCTAAAGTTTTACCCGCGCCTTTATGTAAGTATACGTAAAGTCGTTGAAGTATTCGATTGCACTTCTTGAGAAAATCTGTATTTTCATAACGAAGCACAAAGTTTTTCCAAGCCGCACCCCTTAAAAAGTTAACCAGAGAAAATCTGTGATTTTTCTTTTTTTTTTTAATACTCTCGAGCAAAGAGAAAACATTGTATATTAAACATAAAAATCTTATATTAGTCTAAAAATGAACATCACTATTATACGAATAAAAAAAAGAGTCATTCTCTATATTCTTCATTATAGTCAGAACTTATATACTCTCTGACACAAAACGCAAGCAGAGCAAAATACAGCTATAGCGTAAAATCTACACAAGATGAGATGAGTGTGTATAGCAGTAAAAGAGAGGAAGAAGGAGTGCCATTTGCCAGCCCACACCAAGGAGTATAAGAGCGCAAGTAAGTATATAATACGCGCCCACGAGAGACGTTCCCCTTTCACGTACATACATACATACATATACACGCACACACAATCAAATCATCCTATATCGTACATTATATACAAACTGTATATGTATGTGTGCGTATATGTCGCTGATGCTGCTATAGGTCTCAGTCGTATAAGAAACGTTCTATGCCATTATCGTCATTAAACCGCCATTCGACCCTCTCTCTTGCTCCGACATCCTTCGTTTTTAGATACTCGATGCGCGATTTCGACGGATGGTTTTACGAAACACGCGGTTCTTTTCTCGTATTATAGCAGCATTTATCGCAGGAAAACGTATAGGTACCGCCTTTGATTTTTTTTTTACCGGCTTGAGTAAGCGATAGATCTTTATTTTTTTTCTTCTGATTATTGTAAGTTTACTCAAGTAAAGGATGTTTTTTATTTTTTTTCTTTAGAAGTTGAGTAATTTTTTTTTTTTTTTAACAAATTTTATTATATTTTTTTAAAGGGTTTGAGAATGTTTATTTTAAATTTTGTGAAAAATTTAAGTGAGAAAAAAAAATAATGTGCTAACGATACAATTCATCGTCTGTATTTTTTCAAGTGATAAATGGTTGGAAAAAGAAGAGATAAAGTCGAGGGTAAAAAAAAATAAAAAAATAAAAGAAAGAAGTATAGAATTGTGTGCGAGACATTTGAGAGCTTACCGTGTCATAAAATTGTATACAAAAGAGACACAATCGACAACAATGGACAGAAGAGAACATGCCAACAACTTTCCTCTCTTGAAAAAAAAGAGAAGCTTTTATATATCTACAGAGACAGATACACAAAAAGTAGGACGCGTACTTAAAATTTGAATAGGAAAAGGATAGCAGGGCCTGGTGTATTTTGACGGCAATAATGTTGGGGAGTATATAAGAGCAAAAGCACAATTTTCTCTCATTTATAAAACGTCAGAAAACAAAATTCATCTTAACTCTTACAGTCATTAAATCTTGTCTCCATGCAAAAAAAAAAAAAAAAATCTTATCTGTAAAGCCTCTTAAACTCTTGACTGCACCTGCTCCGAAAGAAAGCAAATTTACTAATACTAATCAAAAGTATTCTCATAAAAAATATTTTTATCAATTCATCCATACAACTCACAATCATAAATCGCAAAAAAATTCCAGATATTGCAAAAACTCATGCAATAAAAGAAAAAAAATCTCATCTCTCCATCTTCTTCTCTCTCTCTCTCTCTCTCACAACTTTTAAACCAACTGAAATCAGAAGGGCTTCTTTTGAGCTATTGTAAAAAGCTAGGCAGTCAATCGATCGATCATCATCATTTTGCTGCTCATACATGCGTATATATAGTAAAGCCACTAAAGCTGCATATAAATATATTATAAGTACCGACATTGACGTAACGTTATGTTTATTATACGAACCGTTAGATATTGTACGCCTCGAGCTTTATATATTTCTCTCTCTCTCTCTCTGAGACTGTATTTTATACGACAAGAATATAACATCGACTAGTCAACGACTATAGGTATACTCAATATTTTATTTTTACGATCTATATAGGATAGTTTGCGTTTTGTTAACGGATGAAAAGTATTGTTTATTACTCGTCTATTATATGCATCAACTCTTTGTGCTACAGAAAAATATATCTATATATAATAATGCCTAATGATAATAATACGGTTATTATATATTTCTTCGTTATTATGAGTCAGTATATGAATTGCATTGGAATAGTAGAAACATCATTAGATGAAAGATCATTTTTTCGAGAATTGTTTAACATTAATTCTCGGTTAAGAAAAAGTCTCTCTGCGTTCACCAACTGACGAGTAAACCAAGATGAGATCCGTTAAAGAAAAACGACCACAAAGACTTTATATACAGAAATATACCGAGTTATGATGAACGAGGTGTTTCATGAAAAATACATACATGTACGTGTTACTTATGTGGTGAGTAGAAGAATATAATATATGTAGCTGTGGTTTGTTAGATAGGGCTTGTGTGTTATTTTTTTCTTTCTTGGAGCTTTGACAATAAGTAGCGAAGATGAGTGTTCATGTGTAAAGGTAGAATATTTTATTATTCTTATAATAGAAGATCTAAATTTAAAATAAGTGTTTGATTATAATTTATGCAGAATACAAGTTATTGTAAATGAAAGTCAAAAAGGATAATTTTTGAAAATTTAATAATCAACTTGTTTGTATGTATTATTTATTATTATTATTTTATGTCATGACTCGTCTAAATGTCTATTATCATCTTATTTACTTAATTTCAATTTCAGATAAGTTGTATATTTAAATTAAGCTAAAACAGACTACCAAAATATAAATTCACCAACGTACATCATCTAAACAGTTAAAATAGTCAGACAACGTAGGCGCGAAAAAGTAAACGCGCGGGCGGTCACACATCATTCACATCCTATTATACAAATTTGGATCACAAACTAAAGTCACGAGACATTACAACTTACAAAACGTTGGTAAGAATCGCGAAAGTCTTACGATGAGTCAACGTATAACCCATTAACGATATATTTCAAGACGAATTGACTGTAAAGGCTATATATAGTGTCTATAACATAAAACACGTGTCTTTTCAATACGTACTCTTTACTAACTAGCAAAATTCCAACTTTATCAATCTTTTGATCCAAACGTAAATGTAAAATTGTAAAAGGAGAGGATATATTCAAAAGAGATAAAATCGTGATAAATTTCAAACTTTGTTATCTGTAAAAGGAAATATATGTATAAGATTGAAGTAAAAGTAAGTCGATCGAGGTGTGTGTATGTATATGTATGTATTACAAGTATAAGACAGGTAGCTATATATCTGTTGTATATACCTATATACGCAGGTAAAAGCGTAACACAAGCCTAATCATCTATCTCCTGTACGCGGATGTATATCTCGACAATTTGAAACTTTCAAAATCTGTAAGATATATTATTAGTATAGTGTAAAATCTACATGCTCTTACAAGCATCATCTAAAATATAAGCTACCTCAACTTTTCTTTTACATTACCTACCCTTAAAAATTTACAAAATAATAAGTAAAAAATTCTAGTAAATATAAGTAATCCTTAAAAATCAATAAAATTTTATTAACCACCAATACTATAGGTAAAAGGTCGAGTTCAGGTAAATCAGGTCAAGCATACATACACACAAAGTATATATATTTTTCTCACTCACTCAGCCTACAGTTATATATACATACATAAAGTCAAAGTCTTTGCCAATATAACATATATAATATATCTGACTGGGCACACATAATATAACGAAGGTGAGCCAGCCATATACCTATACTGACATTCAATGAGATAAGAAAGACGCGGGCGTACAGGTATACATATATATACTTATATATACTCTTTCAGTGTCTCTTGGCTTAGCCTCGTTTTCGCGATATTTTCCTCCCGCAGTCTCTTTCTATACACTCTTTGGCGCCTTAACGGTCATACAAAGTAAAAGAGAGAAAGAGAGAAAAGCAGGCCGTGTGTATGTGTGAGCGCGGGTGGATTATTTTCACGCGAGCATATATATACTACGAGATAATGGTGTACTTGAATGTGTGTGTATGTCGCGCGACCGTTAATCACCTCTTTCTCCATCTCTTTCTCTCTCTTTCTTACTTATATACAGCTTTAATGATCTGAGAAAGTTATATCTCGCGACCGAGGCCCAGATGCATGTGTATGTATACCTCTATATGTACCACCACACCATCACGTCTTCTTAAGTCGCATCAAGGTTAATTAAAAGCGCGCCTGAACTGTTTCGTCCCACAGCCCTCATGTGAAAATTTAAGTGTCTTTAGTGTCTGGAGATTGAGAAAATCTTGTGTGGTGATGAGGTTGAGAGAGGAAAGAGAAGAAACAATGTATGTATATATATGTGGTATATGGTAAGGAGGCTTGATTGTATATTACACCGTAAGCCCGGTTGTGTATGTGTTTTAGTGTAGTATGTTGCTGTTGTTGTTGTTGCTCTCCAAGAGATTGATGTCGCGATATAATGGATCTATGCGGAAGAGAGTTATTGTATACGGACGATTTAGCTAAGAAAGCGCATTAAAATGCATTATTATTATTATTTTGATGTCTGGGTGTGGGTGTTGTATATATGCTTTGTTTTTTTATTATGATTGAGAGAGTAAAGATATTGCGGATTTGAAATTTGGTATATAATAAGGAATAAAAAATTTTTTTATAAATATAATATGAATTTCTTGAAATATATATCTAGCATATACCGCGATAAAATCATCAGGTATAACGTGTATTAACAAAAGACTCCCTTACAAAAACCACACACTTACGCACAGATACAAAGATCAAGTGCAACATACCGTCAAAACGAATAAAAAGCAAAAAATAAAAAATAGAATAACCAGCAAAAAAAAAATAAATAAATTTGCAGCAAAGAGGACACATACTGGTAGCATAATGCATAGGTAGGTAGGTAGGTAGGTAGGTGTATGTAGGTGGTATTAAAGGTTGGTACGAAAAACAAGTATCAAGTAGAGAGACCCTACAGCATAATTAACGATGCACTCGCATACATACCTATAAGAGAGGATGTGCAGAGAGTGTACATGTATATGTATAGGTAAGCGTTATGTATATTGTGCTTCTCGCGTTTCCGTAGCATTATATTCATTCTGTCGTCTGTATGTATATGTATATGTGACCGGCTGTTATATACGAAGAGAAAACGCATGCTGCTGCGATCGCGCTTGGCTTTTACTACATAAAACAAACGAGGATGGTATTATATGTATATACTGCAACGTGCATGCATGGATGATAATGTGTATGGTGTATCTATATTTTTTTTTCTTTCTTTTTTTCAAGTTGCTCGGCCGCGACTGGCTTGACAATGACTTGAATTTTATTATACTGGATTAGCGATGATGAACGAAGAGGGGACCAGTATGTGTGTATATACATGTGGCGTTACGGGTTGTGCTTGAAATTTCCCTTTTCTTTTTTTTTCCATGGAAGACCGATTGTGTATATGTTTGTGTTGTATTTAGTGGCATTGTACTTTTATTTTTCTTTTCTTCTCTTTTTTTTATATTATTTGTTGTGATAGGTGATAAAATTGCGTATAATTATTATTTATGAAATGATATAAAATTGATAATTCAATGATTTATTTAATTTTATTACTTTTTGTACTAATAAAAAAAATTAATAATCTGAATATTTCACATGTCAACACTTATAGAAATTAATCTTTATGACGATCGAAATTTATTAAATGTAAATTAGTATATGTACATATGTCGAGTTGTAAAACACGTTTATCATCAATACATCATAGCAACAACTTTCTTAGCACTAAAATTATAAGGATTAAATATAAAAAATAAGCAAAAATCATCCGATCTTTCAATACCAAAGAGACACATAAGCAAACTGTCAACACATCTATACAAGAAAATTTCTTCTGTGGTAGCAAAACGAAAGCGAACAACAACAAAAAAAAAACAGACGGTAGGAGAAACTGCAAGAGGTGCAGCTATATAGTTAATACGTCCCTCAATTTCATCATGCACAAATAGAAGTAAGAGGATAAAAAAAAAGAAGAAGGAGATGGAAGCAATTTCGCATCGAGAGATCCATACTACAGTAAATATCACCCGTATATATACAACGTTCGACTCGCTCTGATTGCCCAGTGAATTGGTCCTCTTCTTTATTCTTTATTTTTTTTTTGTTCTATCTTTCACATTTGTTATTTGTGTATATATATACATATAGATGTAATTTTACTGAACCGATCGAGCATCATTGAGATTTGATATACTTTCGCAAAGAAGAGCGCGACGACCCACTGAGACGATATCACACAGATATACATATAAATGCAGGTTGCGGCAAGAGAGAAAGATGATGATAATGATGATGATGATGATCATGATGACCAATATATACATGGTAGAATAAAATAGAACGATGAAAAATTGGTTTATTTTGTGGTTTGGAGGTTGGTTACGGTGATAATGTGGTGAAATATTTAATTGAGATCGTCTATTTTAAAAAGAACTTGGATGACTAGTTATTGGTCGATACAGACGCTAAAAATGTTTTTACTGTAATTTATGTTTTAGCCACGTATTATATGTATAAGTATGAAATTAATATATAATATTGTTTTAAATACATATAATAATAAATGTTTGTAAATAAATATGGATTACACGTGTGCTTATTTATAGATAAGATATCAATCGCAGGTTCATTTATTTTTATCATGACATTTATATTTTCATGATCATTAAAATATTATTTGAACAAAGCACTGGAAAGAAATAATAAAAAAAACACGATTATAGCTTACTATAAGTGTATGTGCCGTTTAACAAAGCGTTAATTTAAAAACAATAATAATTAAAACGATGTCTTATTGACCAATACGATAATAATAAAAAAAAAAAACTACCGATAAACAAATTTTCATTTTATATACATTAAACACTAATCAAGACCTTATTCAAAAAGTCATTCAACTCATACATTTCAAGGATAATTGAACCACACCGAAAGAGAAAGAGAGAACAAAATTCATTCACACTTACAATCCCAAACACACACACACATACCAAAGAATTAGGAACTCGTAGAAACAAAGTTAATTCCCGAGCGGAACTTGCAATTTCCACTCACTGAAATTTGAATCGTCGAGAGTTTATACTCTACATACCGAATGAATAATTTTCCTATAGTTACCAATCCAAGTTTAATTTAACGGAAAAATATTGTTGAATTATTGCTTTAAAAATGTTACTGCACTTGTTCAAATGTATTTTATTAAGAAATCACAGCTGAAGGTAATAAAATCTTTTCGTTATTATATAAAAAAAAAAAAAAAAAAAAAAGAAAGAAAAGATTTTAGTTACAAAATATGTGCAAAAAACATAGGCATACCTCAATGTAAAGTTATAGAACCTAAAAACAAGGGGAAGCCGAAATTGCACAGGTCGAATTTACGTTTGACTTTCTACGAATATAGTGCAATCTAGATGCGGAAAAGCCCCCGCGGTGGTTGTGGTAGTGGTGGTGGTGATCTCTTTCCGCTTCCTCGTGGTTGAGAATACACGACTCGCGAATTTATTTTGATTCGTGGAAATTGGGCGAATACTACTACTACTACTATACGTTATCGCAACTTGACTTACGGAGCAAACTTTCTTTTTCCCTCATTTTTTCTTCTTTTTTTTTTAGGAAATGTGCTAGGTTTATTACGAATGTCTAATGGGATTGATAAAATTAATGACTTTGGGGATATAGTATAGAGTTGATGGTATTAATATTGATTTTCTCTTTTTTACTTTTGATATAGAGAGTATGAAATATTGTTCGTTTATACAGATATATATCTGATTATTTTTTAGTGATAAAATTGGTTTTGCTATTTTATGAACGTGTATATGTAGTGAATTAATGAAGTTAATTTTGAAATGGAGAGTTAAAAAAAAGTAGGGAAATGAATGATCATTAAATATTATATTGCGTTAAAATGTGATGAAATATATGTCGCTACAATTTTGTTAAATTAAAAAAAAAAATAGTCCTTACAATTTAATTGTAGAAAATAAAGAAAAAAAAGTTAAAAATGAAAAAATAAAAAATTGGTGGTATTATTAAATGAAATTATTTCGTAATAAAGTGAAAACAGCAGAGTTGAGAGAATCGTGTATATACAATCTAAACTTTTATGAGTTAGTTTACTCGGACAGGATGTTGCGTGAAAAATTACTCAGATGAAATGATAACTACCTGGTGATTGCACGCACATACAGGCTACATACATACATACATGTGCGTTTCAAATTGACTATGTGTATACTGTATTTTTTTTTTTTTACTTCTGTATTCACTATTTTTTTATGTATTTCGTGTGTTTACAGAAATATAAAAATTAATATTTTTTGATAAGAATATATGATCGTTACGATTTTATTTCTTTTTTAGTTTATCTGTGTGTTCGTGGTTGGTGTTTGTATATGTGTGTTTCTAAAGTAAATTGAATAAAATAATGACTGCTGTAAATAATTACTTTCTTTTTTCGCGAGAGTATAAATTAAATGTCGATATTATATGGAAGGCGCTTAGCTTTCACTCATTGTAGTAAAAAAAAAGCTGCTTAGTTAAAGAAAAATTAAAAATTTCACTGTTAATGGGTATGGTTATAGTTAATTCAATTGCTATACGATCAGCAATATAAACATGCTTTACTAAAGATCAATATTTTATTTGAAAGAAAATGATATATTTGAGATTTAGTATCAATAATTTTAACTAAATTAATAGTTTTTAAAAAATAAGAACTGTATTAAATCTTACTACTTTATTACGCTATTAAAATAAATTTTAAAATGTTTTAGTAAAACAAAACGAGCAAAGTAGAAATTATAATTTCGCTGAACTATTTCTCAAATATCCTACAATCAACCACAGCAAATAAACTTCACAAACGCTTAAACCAAAATCTTCAAAATAAATGAAATGTTATTTCGCTCCAAATCAACTTTTTTTCTTTAAAAAAAAAATACATTTCATTAACCAATATCTATATTTATCAATATCAATATTTGCAGCAAGCAAAAACCAAATAATCAGTTATCGCGCACCATTACACTATTTACCTGTAAATCCTTTATCAAAAATTTAAAAAAAAAATATAATTCAACGCTTTTCCCAAATAAAACAAAGTCTTCTCAAAAATCTTCACAATTCTTCTCCTCACACATCACTTCAAATTTTATCCAATCCAAAAAAAAAATTAATTTTCCGTTTCTTTTTTTATTCAAGACACTAATCACTTTTGTGTATTATCAACGTCGTACAAACAACACACTCTGTTTCTCTGTAAAATAATAAAATTCGCGAAGGATAAAAAGAAGCAATAGGGCACGCGCGCTGCCGCGGCGGCCAGCAGGCACGAACTGAGCCGGGTCTGAACTGTGTGTGCTGCCGGCCTCCACCACCACCTCCTCCTTCTTCTTTACTCGAGTAACTATATATATATATATATATATATATATATATATATA
>JAPYZE010002236.1:0-17198 GCA_030522805.1 Leptomastidea abnormis
TATATATATATATATATATATATACAGACGTGAGAAGGCGAAGAAAGCTTTGGTATATACACGAAACTGCCTGTGGTTAGATATAATCAAACGTCAATAAAATTTATGCGCCACGACATAATATAATGTTAAAACTCTTTGGTAAAAAGGTAAGTGAATAGAAGAAAAAAAAAATGATGCCAAATCTTGTTGTTAGATCGCTATAGATAGAAATTGTGCAAGTGATAAAATACTGGGAACTTCTTAGTCTCCGATTACGATGATTATTATCCGTACCTATATACTATAATAGAATGTTTTTTTGCTCGTTATGAACGTCTGGTGTCTTTTTTTTTTCTTTATGGAACACCCGCTGTTATAATAAAGTAACTACGAGACTCGAATTACGTTTTTATTGGGGTATTCAAGAAAAGGAGGAGGAGGAGGTGGAGGGAAAAAATAAAGATGTATTTACGGCTTTGATGAAAAAAGTTTTTAAAGCGTGAAGGGAAGAAAAAAAACTTGATGCAACTTCTTTACGAACTGTACTGTGTGTAATCGAAAAAACCAAAGCTAACTTTTTAAGATCTTTATAACTATAGGTAACTTGCACACCCTCGATATAATCTTGAAAGAAAAATTAATAAATTCATGAACTGTAACGCGAGCCTTTTTCTTATATACCTATTACGTATATACACAAAATCTGCCTATCTCAAAAAGTATGCGATAACAATTTTGTAAGCAACCCTAATTTTGATTTTTTACAAGAAGGTAAAAGATCTGCTTGTATATAGCTCTTTGTTTTCATCAAAATCAATCTTATACTTTACACATAAATATGTAAGGCTAAAAATTACTAACTATGTCCAAAAATAAAACTTTTATACTTAAAATTTTTTTTTAAAATTAATAATTACAAATATCTAGATTTTTTTATTAACTTTACACTAATACAACATTAACTTAACAGTAAATATTACAAATGTTAAAAAATAAACTCAGTCGAGATCTTTTATAAAATCTATATTTACAGTAAACATACTTTACCGGTTAGAGAGAGAGAGAGAGAGTGAGTATCAACACGTCGGCATCG
Organism: Leptomastidea abnormis; assembly: GCA_030522805.1. Lineage (NCBI taxonomy): Eukaryota > Metazoa > Arthropoda > Insecta > Hymenoptera > Encyrtidae > Leptomastidea > Leptomastidea abnormis. Next base: position 1,076 of record JAPYZE010002236.1, read on the forward strand.
TAAAACTTCCAAATATTGTACATCTGGATAGCAGCGCAGCATGCTTGGTGTACATATAGTCAAAGCTCGTTTATATATATAGAGTCGAGGGGCGATAAATATGTAAACTCAAACACGCCCTAAGTTAATATTTTTCCTTCGAAATCTCGAGTTTATATTTCACTTCCTCTCTCTCTCTCTTTCTCTTCCAGCCTTGAATCTATAGAGAGAAAGAACTAGAGAGATGCCCGCGGCTAGTGCTAAACTAAAGAAAGCCTCTTTGCAGAGCAGGGGGTATATAGCATAGAGATGAAAAAGCGAGCTTAGATGCCTATATATAAAAAACGCGTAATTCGAGAGTTATTTCAACGTACGTGAAAACAAGCTAGTGTAGAAAAAAAAGGAGAAAAAAAAAGTAATAGAGAGATGGGGTATAAAAGGCGGTGCTACATTTTTCTACTCCAGCTATATCCTACTCCTACTATTCTCCGCCTCTTTTCCACGCACATTCGCACGCGTTATATGGCAAACCGTGCAGGAACATAAATTGCGCTCTGGTGCACAATAGCTTATGTGTGTGTGTGTCTCGAACGAGCTTGGAGAGAGAGAAAAAGAGAAAGAAAATCTCTCTCTTGGGTTATATATATATATATATATATATATATATATATACATGGTACATAGTATGTAGTGAAAGTATATAATATGTGGTGGAGGTTGTGCGCGTCAACGGAGTATAAAAAGGCTATGGAGTACCGAGAGAAAGAGAAAAAAGAGGAGAAAGATGAGTTAAAGTGGCCCTAAGAGAGAGGAAGAATAGAAAGAGGAGTGGTGAAAAAAAAAAAAATGAGGGATCACACAGAGTTCTCTTTTTCTCTGGTACACATTGCAATAGACCAGTACCTTTTCTCTGACCCCATATCTGACGCTTTAAGTGACACTCGATTCATCTTTCAAGCAGGGGTATTATATACCTGCGACCTGAGATTTTTTTTTTTTTTTTTTTAAGGGTCTACGCAAAAAATAGAAAGCAAAGATATTGAATGCACAAAAAAATTATGTAGTTTACGAGCGTATAAAAGACGCTTAAGAGGGGATTTTTTTTTTTTTTGAGGGAATAAAAATGATATAGTTAACCTGTTAGGAGAACAAGAAGTAAGACAGATTATTACATCTTATTAAACTAAATAAGATTTTGATTGAATAAAACCATTATGTGTGCTATTACGATTTTAAATCTCAAAACTTTTAAAATTGAAATATTAGCTTTATAAATTCGAGACAAAATTTTGATTAATCAGGCGAAAAATTGAGGCGTAATTTAGAGGGTAGAAAATGACAAGGCCAATCTGAAGAAAAACGTGGAACAATAAAGAAAAAAATAGCAACAGCAGCAGCAGAAGGGCAAAAAAAAATAAGGGATAGAGAGTGGTAGGTAAGTGAAGTTAAGGGTGGCAGTGACGAGAAACCACCAGGGGATAAAGAGACCAAGTTAGAGGAAAAGGGAGAGAAAGCAAGTATAGAGAGAGATATAGCAACTCTCTGGTAAATTTACCACCTCCTCTCTTTCTCTCCTAGTGGACCAATTTACGGGGCTCTTAGGCTCGGGCAGTGGCCAAACAGGGTAGAGCCAGCAGAGAAGAAAGTAGGGTGAGAAGGGGTGGGGTAGGGGGGAGATGGTCGAGAGAGGTAATGCAGTAGTACTAGTATATACTAGCGCACACGTTGGATACCCGAGGGGTCGTTTCCGGCCATTGTGTTCCAACACAGCAGCCAGCAGTAGCAGCAGCAGCAGTAGTAGTAGCACGAGAGTAGCGCGCGTTCTGGAGGGATTATTTTGGCGGTAAAGGGGATTTCACCTCGGCTAGCGAGCGTTTAGTGCTTGCCCCCCCCCCCTCCCTCTTCATCCCCCCAGTTCTCTTTCTCTCTCACAACCAGCCCTCGGCAACGACGACGACGACGACGACGACTTGGTCGCACACGTTCTCGTATACGACCCCTCGGTGGCGCGCGGCTTATTGGCTCAGCACCTGCCGTTGAGCGGGCTTAATTTTTTTTCTGCGCTCTGCTAGTAGTAGTAGTAGTAGTAGTAGTAGTAGTAGTAGTAGTAGTAACAACAGCAGCAGCAGTTACTACAGTGTTACAGTGTATGTATGTATATATGTAAGCTTGCGTTATGGTATGAGAACGTGCCTTGCGGCTCCTTTTCTCGCCTCTCGTTCCTCTTCCTCTCTTTTTCTTATACCCTGTCTCTCGGTGTGCTACTGCTGTTGGCTGGTTTCACTTGTATATAATACCGTCTTCGAGTATAGTTACTATGGTTATTTGAGGGACGGGAGAGATGAAACATGCTGTCGAACGAGATCCGAGCTGGAGCGTTAAAGTCACGTTGCTTCTCATTGTTTCGGATGATATTGTGCTTGAGGGTCTTTCTCTCTCTCTCTTTTTGTCTCGTTTTATCTTCTTTTTCTTTTGTCCACTGGATTTTACTTTTCTTCTCTTTATCTTTCTTTAGTTCGTTTTTTTTTCGGAGAATTTTAGCGCCTCGTTAATGCAAATATTGCTGGTATTTACCTAAGCTGTTTTCGTAAGCTGAATACATTTTGCAGGAGGTTAAGTGTACAGCTGGTATGGGTCGAGACTAACAACACACGTGGGGGCTTATTTTTTTCGGATGTGTATAATCGCATGTTCAAATACTCGTTTTTGTATACTAATTAGCAGATTATAAAAGATAAAAAAGAGTCTAAGAAATGCTGCTAGATAATTATTATGCTTTGAAAAATTTTTTTTCAAAAGTCTGCTGACTAAATTAATAAAAAAATTTCTTTTTAGGAGGACAAAAGTCTGGTTAGAAATTTGATAAAAAGTTGAATTCAAGCTGATTTGAAAAATACGGCACGATCGATTTTATCATCAAAAAAAAAAAAAAATAAATAAAAAGAAAAAAGAAACGTAATAAAATAAAGAAACGACTAGTCTATAGATGGAGTCTTTTTTATCCAGCTGAGTAAATTTGTTTTATGCATTAATCAACGGCATACTATCAAAGAAATAGTACAGAGAATTTGCGTCTATCTAAACGACCTAAGCCGACCCGATTAAAAGTATCAATATTTACCAAATTGAGGGGGTCTTGAGTAAACTTAATATTTCTTATTCCCATTACATTTTTTTCTTCTCCTTCAAATACGAGCATGACTTTGCTTATTTTTCTATATCTTTTTATACTATACACACGTTAAAAATTTACGTTCTTGGTTGGTAAAAAAAAAAAAAAAAATTATTTTTCGCTTCTCTTTTAAACATAAGTTTACCAGGCGTGAACCATCGATGCCATTTCTTCTACATCCCCTGACGCAATACTCTATGTATAAGCTCTTTCAATTAGAAGGGAGACACATAATACACCAGAATATACACTTATATACATACATACATACATACATACACACACACACGTACATTGTTTGCTTAACGTTTGTAAAAACCGACGCGCTAAATCGTCGCTTTGAAAAATCCGACGGTGAATGGGAGGGGGGGGGGGGAGAGGGAGATTACCTAAAGAGCACCAGGGTGTAAACACAGCACGAAAGGTGTGCCAGTTTTAAGGGGCGGTAGTTAAAAGGTGGAGTAATAAAGAGAGAGAAAGAAAAGAAGAGAGAAACGAAAGCTTGGCGAGAGAAAAATAATCGCAGAGCGCAACAGCCCTTTCACGACCCTCGCAGTATACTCTATAGAGGGGTGCTCTTCGGTGTGCGATTAGGGTCGGCAAGAACGAGCCTCTCTCCTCCCCCCTTTTTTAATCTCTCTTTCTCTCTTTTGAGCTCCCCAACCTCGTCGTCGACATTATTATTACCATAGTCATTATTTGTATGTGGATGGGCTGAATAGGGGGAGAGAAAAAAAGAGGGGCTACTACTGTCGCTAAGCCGAGGCCGTTTAATTTTCTCTCCGTTGCTCTCTCTCGATTTTTGTCTCTTCTTCATGCTACTGCTGCTGTACTGTGTGTGAGAGAACGATAGCACGCGGGGGAGAGAAGCCAACTACTCTCTTTTGATTGAGCATAAAGTAATTTTGGGTATATATAGTGAGACATAAAGAGAGAAAAAAAGAGAGAGAGATAAAGCAGATATTGACTTGCGTTGTGAACATGGTTTTATCGTTATTGTAACACCCGCACGTGTGCACGTGTCCTCACGTTTTTGTTATATATATATATATATATATATATATATATATATATATATATATATATATATATTTTGCTGTATAGCTTGCCACTATTTATTTTTACGCAATACTCCCACTGGTTGACATAAAAATCACTTTTCAAAGTCTGATTGAGTGCAATTTTTTTTTTTTATTTTTTTAAGAGGAAAAGAATTGATAGAATTGACTAGTGCATTTTTGAACTTGAATGTTCGATATTTTATATGGGAGTGTTTTTATAAAAGGGCAAACGGATTAGTCGATGAGTGATTGTAAATATTGCACGCAGCTTTGGTTTATCGAGAGCAATCGTTTACGGCTACGAATCTCGCGGTTATCGGAGTATTTTTTTTTGTTTTTCAATAATTTCACTTCCTGCGCTATATATATTTGTCTGGTCGGTAAATTTTGATGAAAAGTAAGCTTTAAAAAAAAAAATATTGCCGAAACACGAGAAACTATCGATAAAATCACCATCACACCAAATGTATTGCTGTTTAAAAAAAAAAAAAAAAAAAAAAAATTAATAACATTTTCTCTATGTCGAAACGACATCCCCTATAAGGCATCATTTCTCCTCCCTCTCGTCATCAATTCTATTTGCATACATAAATTCTTCATGTATATAAGCAATCTAAAAGCAAAAAACGAGGGGTCGGTTCACACACGTCATCCCGTGGTCGGCTCGGTATCCAAAGTAATCCCTGCCATTCATCGCTTTGGCAATAGGCGGCCACGAACCCATCACTCTATATATCTCCCTTGCTTTATCTTCCTATTATACAGTTTGAGCATTACGAGTGCCGCCTACCGTCTTGGCATTCAAAAACTCTGTATCTTCATCTCGTTTTTTTTTTATTTTAATTCTATTTTAGAAATTGTTTTCATTTTTTTTTGTAGCAACATCATCACTTTAACCACATCTACAACAGTTCCATTAATACTTAAAATAAATAAAAAAACCAATAACTTATAAAATAAAAAAAAATTAAATTAAATCATACCAAACCCTGTAATCTCAAAATCCATTAATATCCCCAAGCAATTAAAAAAAAAGTCTATGAAAACATTACATAAATTCAAAATGCCTAGGGCTGTGTCAGAACCACTCACGTAGCCTATCCACTTTCACTTTCTCATTACTCGTTAATACTCAAAAGAGAGAGAGAGAGAGAGAGAAACATAGAGAGCTCTATCAGAAGCCGATCATCGTATCGAATCACCAAGCAACTACAATTTCGGAGGGGGGAAGTTTACACACGTGTGTCCCATATATACAACATATACACACATAGACAACACAATCGATGTGGGTGAATATATGTGTGTACTATACGTGCCCTCACACCCGCGTGAGACACGTGTCTCGGGCACTTTGGATCGTATACGCGTGTGTATATATGCGTATATACTCAGACTGGCACTGGCACACTATACATTTACTAACTAACGTGAATAGGTACATATATACCAAAAGCAAGAGATAGCCACGTGACTCTATACTGTGGAGTACACACACACACAAACACACGTTGCATTATTGGGGCTTAAGAGCACAAAGCTCAGCGCCCCAAGCGCGCCTTAGGGGGTTGTAGACCGCTTCCTTTGCTCTCTCTCTCTCTCTCTCTCTCTCTCTTTCTCTCTCTCTCTCTCTCTCTATACACATCCTCTATTCCTCTCCCCTACTTGCCAAGGATTGGGTTACAGGATGAATTGAGCGCGTCTCGTCTCTGTATCGAATTGTCTGCGGTGCTCTATCGGTCTCTCTCTCTTTCGATTGTATATAGGCCGGGCTTGTTTGACTGTTGATCCTCGTGATTCCAACCGTTTGTGTTTGATTTTGCAATCGATGCCGTTACTTTTTTTTTTGCCGAAATTTCGTAGAATAAATACTGTAATACATTTTTAACTCGTTATTTGGAAATGTGCAAGAGAAAAAGGAAACATATTTTGATGTCATGAATTGTATTTTTTTTTTAGGAATTGTATGACTTATCCGTCAATATATTTCTAAGTTTTATTTTACGAAATAATATACGTGCACGATAATAATATAAAAAAATAAAATGCTACATAAGATCATAATTCGTTTTTTTTTTATTTTTTATTATTTTATATCCTCAACTATACGACGTCAAATTAACTGCCTTGCCACTTTTTATATTATTATTATTTATGCTTCGAGAAACGATACGGTCTCGTAATTTCAATAATACAACAGCGATCGTAACAGTTGCTATTTCATACCCATCGACCGAATGGTATTTCTCATGATTAAACGGAACTTGTCGATTATTATCGCAACAAGAGCAGCAAAGCAAAAAAAAAAGATCCAGAAAAAAGGCCTTCGATGGTATTCGGCCACGCATAAAAGTATTATTACATAGAAGAGAGGGGAGCACGTTGAAAATGATTTCCGTGAACGATCAATTTTTTATACCCTGTCGCGATCATATAGCACTTTCACGAATTATTACTTGAGAGAGAGAGAGAGAGAAAGAGATGGACGAGTATATTGAGCTGGTTATTAGTTGTGGCGTTTTGTTTGATCATTAGTTATAATCGAATTAAATTTATGAGCAAGCAAGGTTGTGTTGGCGATAAACGTTGATAAATATCTTGCACACGTTGATGCAATAAAGTAATGAAACACTTAAATACTTAATTTTCTGTTAATGTTTGAGTTTTGAATAAACTATGATTTTAACATGAGTTAAAAAGAAATTAATGAATATTTTTGAATGATCGAAGAAAAATTTTTTTTATTAATTAGTCTAGATACATTAATGCTTTTCATGTACAATCAGCATGAAAATGTTGATATAACGTCATTGTACATCTTTTGTTACGTCAAACATCTTTAATCATTACATTCATTAAAAAAAAAAATAGTAGTAATAAAATAAACGACTTTACATTTACATAATGTGTCATTGTCAATAGCGAATACGATGTAAGAAATGACACTCTTTACTTTTTCATATCTGGTATATAAAATTAATATGAGACACTTATGCAATTGAATGCTTGACTATATGGTATATATAGTACTTAATGTGTATTTAAAAGTACTTTAAAACCAATGAGTTAATTATATTTTATCAAAGTGATAAATAATTTTTTTATATATATTTTATCTTTCTTATTATTTCACAATATAGTATCTGTATAGTATGAATATTTTTTGTACGCTTTACTTTTTATTGCGAGTAAAATAGATACATAAACATATAAAAAATTTTTATCGAAAGAAAAAAAAATAGCACTTGATTCATAAATTAGATTAAAAAAAAAATAATAAATTTTAATATGTTTGCCTAGCAACTAGCATTATTATCGATCAAAAATTATAACCTTCAATTAAAGTACAGTAATCTAATGAATCGAAAAAGCTAATACTTTAAAGCGAGCGCTATAAATTTCATAATAGCCACACATAAAGATAAAAATTTATTCGCAACCTCATCATTTTCTAATACAGTCATAAAAAAAAAATAGAAGGGGAATAAAAAATACCAGTTTCTAGCTGCTAAGAAAAAGAGCAAAAAGAAGAAGAAGAAGAAAAAAAAGACGTCGACAGCAGAGTGTAAGGCATATCAGTATCGCGGCCTCGCGGGTAATTGTCACGCTCTCGACCGGTCGAAGCAGTGCCTGCTTGCTATATACACACCACCACTACCACCAACCACGATGTTCACACAGATATATGTACACAAGCAACATGAGCGTATCCAAGTAGCCTCTATACGCCGCCGGCTGGTAATACCGTATAGTATCGGTTTACCCTTGCGCGACCATAATATCGCACGTGGTTAAATAATATCTATCGCGCTCGCACCGTAATAGCAACGTTAAATTTTTCTTTTTTCTCTCTCTCTCGCATTTTATCCATCGTTTCTTTTTTCCTTTCTTACTCCCTCCGTCCGTGAGTAAATATGTGGGAGGGTACACGTGAGTTAATGCGTGTTTATCTTCGTGGCTCTACTCTCCCCACTTTCATTCTTTGAGGACAAGTCTATACCCCTCCTCCCACTCACTCTTTGGAGTTTTACGAGAAAGTTTGCCCTCTGGCTGGATTTATTATTTTCAGTGTTTTGACTGCGGTCGACTGGAGCAATTCGAGTAGTACCTCGATAAGATGACCCAAGCGTGTGTGTATACGTACTATATCAAAGCGAAGCGAAATTTGAGTATTCACACGAACACATACATACACGCATTAAGGATTTAACGATGATGTAGATCGCACTTTGGCGATTAGATACCTGATGGATATGGTAGATTAAATGATTGATTGACAAATATAGAGCCGCTATGTGGTGTTTGCATGCGCTGAGTTTCAATATGTTTATGTGACGTCAGCGATGATAAGAATCTTAATGATAATGGGAACACAATATTGATAACTTTATGGTATATTAAGTTGCTGGTATGATTTTGTTTTTGATAATTTGTAGATTAAGAGAGATAATATTTTAATGTTTATTAATAAAATTACACTTACTTTGTTTGGTAAATTATATTTCATTTGTTGATATAAGAATAAAATATTTTAGATTAAGTTAAAATATTGTCAATCTTATGATCTTTTAATGATAAAATTATATGTTTATTAAATAAGCTATTATACAGTTTTTGCAAAATATTAAATGGAGTTTTTATGTACATTCTCTTCTCATGCATCTAATCATTTAACAAAAAATTCATCAAAACAAGAATGATAAGTAAAAAAATAAAATGTTAAAAAACAATAATGGCTTATTTAAATTTTAATTAAAATCAAAAAAAAGGATCATAAATTACTTTGTGGTATTTAACAGCCGCTGATAATAACTTATTAATCTTACTTAAGAGACTGCAAACTTGTTATGTATAGACTTAGAATTTTTATTGATTGTCGATTACAAAAACAAGTCTAAAGATGGAGCTTATAAAATGTACATTAATTTTTTTTTTAGGTTTAACAAATACTTGAGTATCTACTATTAAGAAAAGTTAATGATATTTGTTCAAGGTAAATAGTTTTTAAACAGCAAATAATATAACACTTTCAAGTTATATAAATATTTAAAGTAAATACGTATTTCAATAAGATTATTATTATTATTATTATTATTATTATTATTTATTTCCATGATGTGACAAAAACAAAATTAAAAACAATAGTAAAATAAAATTATACATCCAATATTATTTATAATGTTTAACTATAATGAAAATTCAAGTTTATCAAGACACAACAAATCAGTTTATATATTTCTATTATAAATAGTAATGTTTACGTCATGCATATCAAATTTATCAATATTTCAATAAGTCAAATTCAGATAATAATCTTATTATCAAATGTCATCAATTATTCTTGAAAAAAAAAAAAACAAGAAAAAAAAAAAACATCAAATAACACGACTAGTACTTGTAATCATGAACAATTTACTAAATCACACAATCAATGTAAAATTATTGTCAATTACATAAAATTAGTTGCAAATTTGAACTTTGAATATACATATTCTGAGTCATGTAATCCCAGGCTGATTTGTCATGCTAGACAACTAACTCAGCTGCACATTACAACGCACAGACCATTAGATCGACAATTGAGTTATAGATATATATATAGAGATAGAATGATTGAATGAGAAGGAGAGAACAAACATGTACGTTCTGTATCTATATAGATGTATATACCTATAGACAGAGTGGTATCGACTTACCGGATGCCTGGCAGCTGCGGCCGCTGCTACAGCGGCCGCATTGATCCCCGCGCTGGGATACATCTTCCCTCCGCTGCTGGTACGCTTTCCCTTTGCGGCGGACAGCTCCCTAGCCGCTTCGTCCCTACTGTAGTAGCGCGACGACGACGACGTTCCTCTGTTATACACTGTTGATGCACCCCGGCAAAGATCCCAACACAGGGAACTATTCCGGATGTGTGCGGTATATATATCGAGAAGAAGAAATCTAGTTGTTACTTCAACAACTGATAATTTTAACGATTATCCTTTAACGGACGAGCCTCATAACCCACGTGCACAAATTCAATTTGCTACCACAACACTGTCTTGAACTGCTGAAGAGGTTAGAGGCAGCTTGAGCGTGCGCCACTTGTTGGTCGCTTGCGGTGAAGTCGCAAGAGAGAGATGGGGAGGGGGATGTTCAGCAGAGGGCAAGCGCGCCTACGCGTGATTGCCGGTGGTGGTGGTTTAGACTGGCTGTTGCTGCAGCACTGCAGAAAAAACGATGGTCCAGCCGGAGCTGCACTTGTTTGGCGACTTTTTTCGGCCGCGTTGGAACGCCATCCGACTGTGAACCGTACGTGACACAAGCCACTTGCTCCGGTTTCTCCTTTTAATGCCTTAAGATGCCTGAGATCTACACAGCAAAAAAATTATGTACGTGTAGTATCGCGCGTTTACGTTACACTGAGACGCAATAACGGTGAGAAGAGTCTCAAGAGACCGGTGTGATGATGATCTTGTTGTATATAGCAGCCGGAGAAGGGACGCGGTGATACACACACGCGCGCCCGGGAGACTCGATCGGTAAGGCAGGTTTCGGAGCTTACCCAAGCTGTACGAGTATAAGCGAAGGAAAGAGAGAGATGGAGAAAGAGAGCTTGCGCACGGCTGTGGTCTACACGAACGATGATATTTTCTGCTGCTACTGCTTCTGTTGTTACCCTCTCTCTCTCACTAACACCTCAATACCCTGCAAAACGAGCGGACTAATTAACGCGGCGTGGCGCTGCTCTTGCAATTTCGGAGCTAATTCTCACGATCTCTGCCTGTGTTGTATATATAGATATATTCCACAGAGGAACTCGGGAGTTGATGACTCCGGAGCAGATGACACAAGTAGCTTCTTCAACCAGAAACAACACACATGCACAAAAACAACACAGCACACTTGAACGATTACGTATGTAATAAAGGTACTTCACACAATTATTTTTCGTGCAGGTCACGATATAACACACACTAGCCACTTAAAGCTTGCGCACCATAAAAAAAGTAAGGTTATGCTTGAAAGCATAAAACACCACTATATTTGTCACTAAAAACAACACGACACTCCGAAAAAAATAGAGCACTAAATGAAAAAAAAAAAGAAATAGACTGTTTCTCTTTTCGAGATTGTGAGAAACAATCAGCATCAGCGATACAGATTCAAATATAGAAAATTGTCATCCGTTAGATTTAAAAATATACTCAATAATAAATATGATTCAGATCAAAAAGTGAAAGAATCATAGAGAAAGAAGCAGTAAACTGCACTCCGAAATTTTGTACACACACTGCACTCTACTCATACAATACGAAAGTCGATCGAGGCGTCGTCGAGCGATGTTCTCTCCTAGGCGGCCTCGAGGCGACTGACGGCCGCGCAAGGCGCAAGAGTCGAGAGGGGTGGGGGGGAGTTCAATCATCCTCTCTCTCTTTCTCTCTCTATCTCACTTTAGCTCTGGGCTACCCCCACTATTCAGTGCCTTTGCTTTGCTGCCGCGGCTAACACACAGTAACAGAGCTGTATGCTCGCATCAGTGTATAGGTGTGTATACATATACAGAGGGAGAGAGAGAAAGAAGCGCACTTCCCGCCGACACGGCCGCACACGCAGCCGCTTATAAAGCGCGCGCATATACGAGTGTGTGGAGCAGCAGCGTCGACGACACATTCAACCTTTTCCTTCTCCTCTTCTTCCTCATTCCCCCCTTTAGCCGCTGCTGTACACTGCCACCGTTACACCCCTAACTACGCCGCGACGCCTCGCTCTTTTTCCCGCTTGGCTCGCTTTTACGCGCACACCCAACTCTCTCTCTCTCTTTCTCTCTCTGTATGTGCTCCGAAAGTCAATGTGTGTATATGTGTGTTTATGTGGATGTACGAATGTGGCTCTAATTGTTTCTCCGGCTGTGTTGGCGTGTGGGTGGGTGCTTTACCACCCCTACTGAACTCAGCAGCCTGGTTTCACTATACCTATCTCTCGCTCTCTTTCTTTTATATACAGCTACGTTTATTTCCACATCTGGCCACGTACGTGCACATCTACTATATATAATATGTCTTTCTTCCCTTTCCGTATTTGTTATACGTATATCATCGTCCCTTTTCGTTTACGTATTACGTGTGTCCACCAGTCGTGATTCGAGTCATTTGTTGAGCTTGCACTACCACACATATTATAACATACATGAATATACTTTCTATCCTTAACTCGTTTACAATTCTGATCGAGCTTTTACAAGTATTAAAGTAGTAGCTACTTATAATCTAATCATTCCCCAGAAATTAATTTTCTAATCACGTATAAAGAAACCAGGTTCCATGTTCCTCTTCAAACAACATCAATGAAAATCATGTCTTACCGGTTTTCCACTTAATCGTTCGTATCTATTATATTATATAATACCAAATACAGCTTTTATTGAGGCATACCCGTGAAAGACTCCATTAGCACGAGGAATAATATAGCGAGGATAATATAATCGCAAGTTCCGGATTTCCCTATATATAGTCTAAAATCGGAGTTCCCGCATCCTCCTTATGAGGAGCAGGGCTGGTCGATCTCGTTACGAGCGTAATTAACGCGCGAGCTATTAGCCGGCTGAAGCGGTTGTGCTTGGAGTAACGCTTACAGCCAGCAGCAGCAGTAGCGCCAACACTCGGCCCGTTTAACGCTCCACCGCCACCACCGCTCGGAAATTTAATCGGGCGCGCGCCGGAAGTAGCTCAAGGGGTGGGGGGGGGGGGGAAGGCAAGAGGATGGCGCAGGTCGGTCGCCCGCGCACGCGGGAATGCTTCGGAAATTCGAATGCCGGAACGTTGCGGATCGTTGTGACTTTTTCGTAAGTTAAGGAGGGGAATTAGGGGGGACAGTATTGGTGAGTAGTGAAAGGGAAGAGACGTATACATGTGGGTGTGTAAAAGAGTATGTGGGGAAGGAAGAATCCTGTGTGCGTGTCGTGCATGCTGTACACTCTCTAAGGGCAGGGGAGGGGAGCATAACTCATGCTCGCCAGGCTGTATGTCATTGACTAGTCGACGAGCGAACTCACTCACCCTCCCATGCTGTCTCTTCCTCTTTTTCTCTCTCTCTCTCTCTCTCTTGACGATGTCGCGTGACGCATGCACACACGCAGACTTGGAGAAACACGCCTGGCCCGCTGGTTATTAAACGCACGAACGCCTCACGGCTGCTGGTGTATATTATATACATATATACGGAACCTCTGTACTCCGTCTGCCAGTACCACTACCATCATAAATACCATTAGCACACCGCTCTCCTCACCCTCCCTTTACCTCGCGTGTACACACGTGTACTCTAGCCGAATTATCATTGCTCGCTCCCTGTTTCGCTTTTCCCTTGTTGGTCTGACCCCCCCCCCCTGATCACCCTACCTTTATCCCACCACCACCACCACCCCAAAAGCACTATACTAGTTTGCTCAATGTTCTGTGTCTCTCTCTTGCTCTTTCTCTCCTTCTTGGTCGATAGCGTGACACTTAAAATTGCACCACTAGCCGATAGGCTAATTGAAATCGTTTTCAAAGTGATTTTAGGTTACCCATCTTGGACGTCCTTTTTTTCTTTTATTTTTTTCAAGTAAAATAACGAACATAGATTTTAAGAATAGGTGGATTTTTTTTAAGCTTACCGAATACATGAGACTCTACAAATTGTAGTTTCCACTCTATTTAATTAGAGTGTTTTGCCTTTTTTAATTTGTATGCTTCAGAAAAGCTCTCGTAATTCTTTTTTTTCACCATTTACGTTTCCTTTTCTTATTGCACATCATAATTTGTGTGTTAATCTTGGTGAAGTTAAAAAAGCTCACCTTGACTTCAAAAACAGTGTTGTTCGTGAATTCAAGATCCATGTGTATCGTGTCGATGTAATCCCTCCCCCTCTTTAAGAATCATCCACCCATGTAGCTATGTATAAACGCGTACAGCTACGAGAAGAGGCCGCAGTAATAGGCTGCTTGTCCTCATCTCGTCGTATAGTAGTTATATTCCCTTCCGTGAGCATCAGTCGCTTAAGCAGCCCCGCCAAGCTGAGAAGGAAGAAGAGAAGGGGGTGGGGGGGGAATCGACGTGACGAGCATACACGGGTATTAGCCCGGTTCACTCGACCGTACACATACATATATGTATATAGAGATTCGCATTGTAGAACGACGGCTACCTCTCTGACACTCCTGCTCTCCGGGGGTACTTCCAGCAGCCATAAACTGCTGCGTGGTTGCGATTTTTTGCTTAAAATGGCTGTTGGCTTCTTCGATGTCGATCAGTCGTTGTTGTCATTGACGACGAGAGATGCGTTCGTCGTCACACTCAGTCGTCCCCATGCGCACAAACACCCTTGGATCGTTGGTGATTCTACTTCTCTCATTTGTGATTTCTATACGTATATCAAGACGACAGTGGCAAGAGACAGTTGTGGAGAGTGAGGGTGATGGGGGTAGAATGGGGGGGAGGGGGGGAGGCAATGGTTGAGTTGGCCCACAGAGCGCGGAGAGCAATGCCACAAATATGGCGCCTCGGGTCTCCTCATACCCCCTGTTCACCCTTAGCTGCTCTACCACCAGCAGCTCTATATCTCTCTCTCTCTCTCCCTTACAACCCCTTTAGCGGCGACAAGCAAAAGTGAAGGCGAGAGCGAGAAGCTGAACGGCTGCTGCTGTTGCTCGTGTTGGCGCAACGGCGTGTATATATAGCGAAGCAGCAGTGGCGGCAGCAGCCGGCGAGAAATGCGCTGGAGCGGTACAACGGGGTGAGGAGAAAGAGGATGAGGAGAATGAGGAGTAAGAGTAAGAGTAGGAGGATGAGGAGGATGAGGGGAGGGGAATGGAGAGATGAGAGGGCGAACCAACACGCGTAAAAGCCCCCCGAGAGCGCGACGAGAGTGCCTCGCGCTCACTCACTCTTGCACACACGCCGACACACAAAAGACAAGTTTAATGTGTGCGCGAAGCAAAGCGGGTGGTAGATATATACCAGGGAGAGAGAGAGAGAGAGAGAGAGAGAGAGAGAATAGAGCGCCGGCAGCTCAGCAGTTCGCCTGAATCGAGAGAGTAAGAGAGAAAGAGAGAGACAGATGCATTGGTGTGTAGTAAGGGTTGCCCCTATGTGAATATCGCGCGGCACACAGTCCCAAGCAGTTTCCTACTTGATTGCCGCTATCGTCCTGAGCGTGCCTGCTTCTCTCTCACTCTCGTCATTCTCTCTATATGTCTCTCCTGCTTCCTCACTCACTCCCACTGGTTCACTCGCTCGCTCGCTCACTCACTCACTCACTTACTCTCGCGATCTCTCGGCGGTGCAGAGAGGCATGCATAAAGGAGAAAGAGCGACGAGGACAGTGGTATAGTATATAAGAGAGCAGCATTCGGTCGAAGTCCGCGCGGACTCAGCGAACTCGACTTGAAAGCTCGCTAGGACCAATGAGAGCGCTCAGCCCATTCGACTTGGCGAATCGCGTTGCCGCGTCCCCCACTCAACTAGTCACCGCGGCAGCAAAGAGTCGAATGAAAGCGCTTGCTCGACCAATCGAAATCCCAAGTTTTTACTCGGCTGGCTGACGCTGACAGCTACTCGTTGAGTCCACGCGGAGTTGGAAGAGCTCTATATGCTGCCGCGCGCCTTTGGCCTCGTCGTCGCGGCTCGACGAGCAGGCATGAAAGAAAGAGATAGAGTAAGAGAGTGAGTGAGGTGCGGGTAGAGGGGGGAGGGGAACGAGTGAGCGAACGAGTGCCCCCATGGAATGAAGGTGCTATGCGAAGCCGCAGCGAAACATGAAAAATAGGGGGCTACACGGGGAAAAACACGGAGGCGGCTGAGGGAGAGTGAAGGAAGAGGAGGAGGAGGAGGAGCGAGAGGGAGAGACACAGAGAGAAAGTAAAGAGCGAGTGAGTAAGAGGGAGTTT
>JAPYZE010002237.1:0-17191 GCA_030522805.1 Leptomastidea abnormis
TTTGAGTTCAGGAACCTTCAAAACGTCAAGAAAACCAAAAAAAACCAAATCAAAAATTTTCA
Source organism: Leptomastidea abnormis (assembly GCA_030522805.1). NCBI lineage: Eukaryota > Metazoa > Arthropoda > Insecta > Hymenoptera > Encyrtidae > Leptomastidea > Leptomastidea abnormis. The sequence continues at coordinate 63 of JAPYZE010002237.1, forward strand.
CCGTTACAAAGCTTTCTCTTTGAGAAAGCAAAAGGGTGAGAGAGTTACGCTTATTATCGAATAATTCAGGCACACAGACTCTGATTCTCAACTCAGGCGTAGAAAATAAGCGATAGGGCAAGAAAGGGATAGACGAAGAAGAGACGTACACTATACACGTTACTCTCGCCTCCAGCAATGTATAGTTTATACACACATATACTGAGATGTATGATGATGATGGTGATGGTGGTGATGGTGGTGGTGGTACCCGCGCTTTGGGCTATTTAGACAGTGATTAACCGCGACAGGCAACAAAGCGGCATTTAGCGGCATTTAGCCATATACGAGGTAGTGAGAGAGTGAGTGAGAGAACGCGTTTACGTGTTATATATAGTCTATACGCAGTCTCTGAATCTCGGGAACTTGTGAGCTGAAAGAGAAGGTAGGAGGGTATAGGTATATGTAGGTAGGTAGGTAGGCTGTTTGAGCTACGATAAGGCCCTCACTTCTCGGCTTCTCTCCCTTCTATATATATAACAACGGCGCAGCCTCCAACACAGCCTCACGCGTAACAATGCACGAAATCCGGGCATTGTTTCAGGTGAACGGCTAAAGAGAGAGAGAGAGAGCTGAAGGGCTGCTGCTGCTACTGATGCTATGGCACAGTGTACGGGTGCGGCTTAATTACGACAAAAATCTACGGACGATTGTTCGCGCGAAGCCAGTTGAGTATAAGCGCAGAAGAAAGGGATGAGAGGTGGTGGTGGTGGTTCCTCTCTCTCTCTCTCTCTCTCTTTGGAGCTTGGCCATTCGCGATTTTCAACGGGATTTCCAACCTCGCTTATTATCATTTCCTAATCGGATATGTCACGCTCTGTGTGACTTGCACTATCTCTCTCTTTCTCTTGCTCTCTCTTTCTTCTTATACGTCATGTGATGCTGTATATACCTGAATACCTAAGCCTTTCTATCTCTCTCTCTCTCTCTCTCTCTCTCTCTTTTGACGCTAATGCTTCGAATCCTGTGCTTTCAAATGACTTTGACTGCCAGACTATACAGTCTCCCTTTTCCTATCTCTATCTCACTCGATAACTAATTACGCGTAGCTCTATGGAGTTTGGCTGCGCTGGTTCGCACACGGAGAAAACGAAGGGGAAACTCTGTTTGAAGAGGTTTGGGTAGAATTGCTGAGAATAGTTTTGTCACTCCCAAGATATGTGTCTTATTGGATTCATATGTGTGTGAAATTAATTATGTATATGGATATTAAATGAAATTGGGAATTTGAAATAGTTATGAGAAATATAATTAATAAATTAATTATTTATATTAATATAGATTTGATTATACTGAATAATTACTGATAGATGATAAATATATGAATGTGATAGGATTCATGTTCACCGAATAATTAAAAATTCGCTATTTAAATACTTATTACGTTCTGAATTAGTCAAGCATCTTATCTCGAAGAAACCCTCCAAGTTCATTATCCGCTCCATAAAATTTTATTATTTTAGAAATCCGAAGGAAACGAGCTTCTTCTGCTTCTTCTTCTTCTTTTTTAATGCTCGAGTAGACTGTGAAATTGTTTCCCCAAGCTCAAGAGTTACTAAGAGGTACAGAGAGAAGAAAAAAAAAGAAGATGCAAGAAGGCTTGAGGGGGTTGAAGGAAAAGCGAAAGCGTGCATAAACTGCAAAAAAAGGACGAGGTAAAAGAGAGAGAAAGAGAAAGAAGTAAAATAGCTGAAGCACATAAAGGGACAAGGAAATAAGTCTCTGGATAGAAAACGTTAAAGAAAGCAGACTTAGGATATAGGCCTTGGCATAGCTGACTGTTGTAACGTCCTCTCTCTCTCTCTCTCTCTTGTCTTTGCTGCACGTGACCCGATTTTTACCCTCTTAACTTCCGGTACAGAAGGTAATCCGCGCATATTACGAGAAACTTATCTTCTCGTTGTCTGGACTCGTGGAAAGAGAAGGGGATAAAATGTGCTCGTAAAACGCGCGAAGCACATCGAGCGTCTGCCTTTAAAAAAAAAAGAAGGATAGGAAGAGAGAATCCTTTCAGCCAAGCTTTGACTCTTTGTGCATAGCCGCGAATGCATACAACACACAAGAGAGGGAAAACAGCAGGTCGAGCGAATGAAAGCTGCCTTTTTTCCTCTACTTCTTCTTCTTTTCCTTCTCTTTCTTTTATGACTCGAGTTTTCATAAATGCAAAATGTTGACGTTGGCGACATAGACGAGGATGAAAGGATGCATAGGTTGCGACGCGTACGAAAAAGTAGTCGTGAGCTTGCGGAAATGATCGTAAAAATCTCAAGAGAGAGATGCTGATGCTCTGATATGCTTGCGTGGTTACGTTTTCTTTTTTTTTCTTTTTCTTTTATTTTTCGTGGATGACTCTTACCATCCAATAAGCCGGTAAAACGATACTTTATTACCTCATTCTCGTTTTTTTTTGTTTGGTAGTTTTGAATCGCGGAAAATATACATGTTGCTTGAGAGTATAAATCTCATTTCTTTTTCGTTTTATGATAGTAGCTTATTGTTTCGTATATTTGGTTTTAAAGTAACATTATTTGAATTTTTATTGGGATCGATCGATTGAGATAAACGTTTGAAATAAACGACATATTTATAAAGCAATTTTTAAGATTAATCTTCAATAACTATCTCTTAAACTAAGCTAATTTGAAATATCATAATTTCAACAAAATCAAAGATGATTCATCCTTTTATTATATCAAATTATAAAAAATTTATTTTTATCATATTCCAATTCTCCCAAAAGAAAAGCAAAAATACATTCAAGAATTCTTTAACACCTGAGAGCTTCGAATACTGGAAAACACCTTTGCCTCAGAGCATAGCCCATCGAACATGCGCATACACACACATTCTTTTTCATTTTTTCTCGTCAGAGGAAAATTTTTCGTACTTCTCTCTTGAGCTACGGCAGTAACTCTCAAGGGAGGATCGTGGCTCATGGTAACTCTACTTCACCACCACCACCGCCGCTACCTCCCACATGACTTATCGGCTAAGAATGTATACGTTGCTGTTAGGGGGGTAAGGAAAAAGGAGTAAGGGTATAACAAGAGAGAAAGATTCGAGAAGCTCATACACGCACTGCAGGAAGTACTACCACCCCTATACATGCGACATTTCTACCAAGCTACTTGCGAGTTGTATGAGAAAGAGAGTAGTAGGGTAGAGATAGTGTAGGCGGGTCTAGGAGAAAGCCCCGGGATTATAACGGGGGCCAAGACTACGCAGAGCTAAAGTTTGTTAGCCTAATTTATCGTAGAGTTTAAGCTGGTGCAAGGTAGAGGGGGGAGGGAAGAGGTAGAGGAACTGGGACCCTCGAATTATTAATGCCATGGCTTCGACAGTACTATATGCTTGCCACAACTATATATATAGCTACACTTTCAAATACTCTCTTTGCTAAATATGCGCGTTTAGGACTCTCTATATACGAACTGTGTTTGTTAAGTAGAGAGAGAGAGAGAGAGAGAGAGTCTCTCTCAGTCTTTCTGCGAAGTTGCAGTGCATAACCAACTGGAACTTATATACGAACTGGAGGTTACTTTATAGTCTAGATATGAACTGTCTAAGCAGAATATCTCTTTTAATGTTTCATTTCTTTTGAATATTTTATCCAAGAGAAATTTTGAAATTCGAGTTTTACTACATAAAAATACATGAGGATCTAACATACGGCTTAATTGAATTTTAAAATCTTAGAAGATTAATTTTCAGAGTCACATGTAATTTAGACGTAAGAGTAAAAAGTCTTTTAATTTGCTAGCATACAAATCCTAAAAGAAACATAAATAAATATTTCAAAACTCAAGTCACATATGTCCAAGCACTTAGCATTTATTCTACCCTTTACTTTACCTATAGTATATGTACCAAGAGAGATGGAAGGTTCGTAATCCACCACCCTTCTCCCATCGTTGTCGTCGTCGTCGTCGTAGTTATATACGAAGGCTGCGTTGCTAGTGCGAGATACGTAAATCCCTTAATTGCCGACCGAGATAATCAGATGGTAGAGAGAGAGAAGGAGAGTGTAAAAGGGGGGTGGTAAGGGTATACACATCACTTAGGTCTAAAGGGGAAGAGAGGTAGATATACTTATACATACTATACTGGTCGAAAGACGATTCCTCAATTAAGTAGCCACGTGGCCTAGGATTTTCGCTGAGAAGGAACTATATGCAAGATAACACTTTCTACAGCACCAAAAGCATTTCATATAGTACCCACATACACACACACACACACACACACACACACACACACACACACACACACACACACATACACACACATATAAAGTACATTGGCATGCAGAGCCCCATGTATTGATTAGCTCAGAGACACAAGTATATATGTATATATATGAGCATAAAGGGCCACCATCGACGCGTCGCATTTCCACAAGAGGGGATGTGGTAGTGGTGGTGCTTGCGCGTGGTGAGCTTTTAATCCCAACGCGTAGAAGCATACACACATGGGATATAGAGAGAAAGAGAGAAATGCTTTCTATACATATACACCCTTTTCGTACATGCGACTCTCGCAACACTACTGTGGCATGTACTATGTTGGTGTATTACTGGTTTTTATACACATATATTATACGTGTGTACGCATCGGTGCTGCTGTACAGACGCACTACTACACTGTTGGTTTTTGTTTGCAGTTGAAATAAACTAAAGCGATATATATCCCTCGTACACACCCTTCTTTCTTTCTCTCGTTATGTATCTCTACTGTCTATTTTCTTTTCATATGGATTATATGTATGTATCTAGTTTTGACTTTGTGTATGTGTGTACGTGTGTGGGCTTGAATTTTTCGTTCTGTTTGATCTAGGTTTTAAGCCTGGGGGGTAATATGACACTGACTAGGAACTAAGCTTGAAAGAATAATTAAAAAGTCAGATCGATTGGATATATAGAAAACTACCTACATATATACATATATATAAGCATTGAATTTCTTTGTATCCAATCATTCTATCTCTAGCTTATATATATTTTTTTTCTTGATGATTTAAAATGAAAATAGAGCTTGTATAAGATTGAAATTAGATGTGTATTAAAAGTATTGCTTGACTAGATATGCAAGACGAGATCGACAGAACAAGTTACGTAAGCTCTCATACACATTCATACACACACCAGAGGTGTGAAATAAAATGCGCAAACGTTTTGGGCGCGTCATTAGAGAACTACCCTACTCCCCACCTTTTATTTTTTCTACTTAAGAATATGAAAGTAACAAACACCGTCGTTACGCTATACTTCTGTCATACAGTAGCAGCTGCAACACATCAGTAGGTATTAGTTGCGATTCTCGTTTACATCAAAAGCATCTCGTCAAGCGTATGTATATTGCTACGCTTGAAATGTTAAGAGCGTATCTCTTTACATTGCCGAACAAGATCGCGATCTGTGCAATCTAAGCACATGAGCTAGTAGTAGTAGTAGGACTTTAGATCTTGTACTTACTCGGTTTTCAAAGGGAATATAAAGACAGTACTTTTGCTACTTGACGCCTACGTGTGTTTACTTGAACGTATTTTTATATGGACCTGACAACTTTACATGTTGTGTACTTTGAGAAAATAAATCGTGTAGGCTTATGACTTTGTTAATTTGATTTAAATTATTAATTGTTGTGTTTGTTATTTACTAGTTATTTTTTCTGTAATTTCATTTGGTTTACTTTTCATAACGTTTGAAGTACTTGATAGATTTTAATTTTTAGTGACGACGTGAGTTTGATTAATTAAAAATGTAGGAATGAATGTAGTAAATGAATGGTCGTTTGATAGAATGGACAGATGAAAAGGAATTGAAAATATAGATGTAGTATGAGGGTTGTACCTATGGTGTTTCATGTAACCGCGATGTCAAAGGATAATTTTTTTTATCTTTGTATTATTTTGACGATGATTGAAGTTCAAATAGTAATACCTAAGTTATATTGATAATTTTTTTTTTATAAATACATTTTTTATTAATTTAATATTAATAAATAATATTTTTTATTAATTTACGCAAGAACAGAGGTATACCAGTTATTTTTATTTCCATTTTAATTAAACTTAGCAAGGAAAAAGAAAAAGTTTCATCAATCTGGTAAAATATAAAGAAAAAAAAAAGAAACACGAAGAGAGAAAGTAGAGATGTCACATAGTACAAAAAAACGGAAAAAATTTCATCTTATTACTGTAATGCAGCGCATATTTGTGAGATGAAGCGCGCGAGAGAGCCCGTATGAGAGGTAAAGAGATATATGCGTAAAATTTGCACAGTCAAAGTAAGGGAAAGAGAAGAACCACGCGCACAAACGTATAGAGAGACAGATAGGAGGGAAGAAGTTGCAGGTGTCAGAGCTAGAAAGTCTTTGTAGAGGGTGAGAGTCGTATATATACGTACATACTATATATATACGCGAAACTCTCGTACTCATATCTAAAGACGCCCAAGCGCTTCCGGGCAAAACCGCGAATCCCAACGTATAGTCGCACTCCCAGCACAAGATTCGTCTACACAGTAGTCGTCGTCGTCGTCGTTGTGGCGCGCCGATGATAAATCATCTCTCTCTCTCTCTCTCTTTCTCTTCTCGAACAACCGTCGTAGCGTGGCGCGCGTCGCTGGTGCAGAGCCTCATTTTTCAACGCTGGAAAACTCTCTTCCTCCATACCCTCCCCCCTTGACTTCAAGCAGCAGCAGTACCACCACTCACTCCCTCGCAATCAAGCCAAGGCAAGTCGCATTTCGTGTTTTCTCAGAGCAGGAAGCAGAGCACCAGCTACTACTACTACTAGTACTACGCTATACGGAAGGAAAAGGGCCGCAATGGGAGAAGTGGTAGTAGTAGTAGTATGCTACTACTGCCATTCTACGGTCTGTTTCTCTTACTCCTACTACTACTACTAGAGAGAGTGAGAGAGGCGACTTGAGGATCTAGAGAGAAGGAGCAAGATGTGTATGTGAGCCGCGACATTTATCTTTTTCCTCTCCGAGTTATTCTCGCGCCCCGGGGGTTGCTACTGCTGTTGCTACTGGGAGTATAAGGGTAGTGGTGGTTGTAGTGGTGGTGGTTTGGCTTAAAAAGAAAACCGCGATGGTAAGAATGCTGCTGCTGCTGCTACTGCTGCTGCGTTATGCTTTAGTTTCATCGGATATTACTCATTCTTCAGCCAGAAGGTCTAAGGCTCGATTTTTCTTTTAGCTCACCCTTGGATTAGAGTGAAAAATTTGCCGTTTTCTTTCCTCCACCTTTATACTCGAAAGTATGAGAGAGGGTTCTATGTTCTCGTTAAGGGATTTGAGATAACGTATTTCGTCTTGGGATATAGTTTTTCCAATATCTAGGCAGATATTGTTTTTATTAAAAGTTTAAGGGTGATGTATAATATTGCAGTAAAATATTTTAATATTTTTTAAATTTATTATCACCAAGTATCAATGCAATTTTGATAAAATTAATATATTTTATTAAATCAATGATTCGAATATTTAAGTCAAGTAGAAAATCAAACAATTTTTTTTTAAAGTCAAATGAAAAAAAATTTAGTTAGATGCAGTAGTTAAAAAAAAAGTTTGAAAACATAAGGCGTCAGCATTTCTTATAAAATTTCCGCAGTAGCCGAAAACGGAAAACAATGAAGTTGCTTACGCGAGCTTAACACCCGACTTCTATAAAACAGTTCTGCCGCAGTCGTAAACGCACACATACATACATCCTTTAACTTTCTTTAGCCTAGTGTATATAGAAGAGGACTGTCTGCATTGAAGGAACCAACGGCTGTAAGATTTCCTTGGCGTCTCGTAAACTCACGCGTACACCCGGAGGGCCGTATACATCCAAGAACACACGAGTGTAATGAGCCTTTCTTTTTTTTCTCTCTTCTTTTATCTTGACTTGACGGTTCGTCTTGTCTTTCGCGTAAGGCCAATGGAGGGAGCAAAGTGTGAGTAAGCAGCTGGCTTGTTCTTTTCGCACTTTTTATGAATTACATGGGAGAGAGAGATAGAGATAGAAAGATGTACGTGCTCCGCTTATTCTGAAACCGGATACCTGCAATTTCCTCACTACCAGTACGAGAGATATGCGCGAGCGAATATATATGTATCGTGGAATTCAAATTGCCCAGAGCGTTCTTATACTACGAGAGAGGGAGAGAGAGAGAAATTTTATGAGAACATCGATGGCTAAAGAAATTTTTCTTATCTTTTTTTTGGATTATTTGAAAGAAAAAGTATATTCTACGGTCGTACGAAATAATGACGAGGATTTATGGTGTCGAGACTTTAAGCTTACATATGTGTCCTTTTTTTTTTTTCTTATATTAGTGTGTCCCTAATTTATCATGATTTATATCTGTCATTTACAATTTATTTCCAATAATATAAATCATAAAGCTTCCCTTTTTTTTCCTTATTTAATAAAAAAATTTCGATCAACAATATAAATAAATTTTTATATCATTATCATTTTACTAAAAATATCATATTACCCCTTCTTCTATAAAGGCAACAACAAAAATCACATTTAAAAAATCTCAAAAAGAGCGTCGAAGCGCAATAATATTAGCATTTTGATAGAAATTCAAAATCATGAAAATAAATTAGCCGTATAAGCGACGCGTCATTTGGAACACCCATATATATGTATATACATACAACAACACCAAAGTAAATCCAGTCAAGCGACTTCTCTTTCAATTTTTCCCCCCTTCACAAGAATAAACAGGGCTGTAGAGAAAACGAATCTCTTCACCTCATCCCCTACATATATATACATCTACCACACACAACACAACACAAAACCAGCCGCTGTAAAATAGCCCAAGTAAACTACGTGTATATATATTCTCTGAGCAAGCATAATCGAATTGAAATTCAAACGACGCACGCGCGAACACTTGCAAGGGCAGGGAGAAATAGTATAAAGTCGTCGTCGTCATTGCCAGGTTAAAAAAGAGGGAACAACTCAACCGATAGCTTTTCTTCAAGGAGTGGCCGGAAAAAAGGCGAAGGACATCACTTGCTTATAGCTTCCCCGAAATACATAATGCGTGGAGAGAAAAAAAGTTAACGCTCCATTCGCACTGATAATATGCCAACTGACAGGCCATTAATACGTCGACTAGTAATCGAGCTGATATAGAAAAAGAGAGAGAGAGAGAGAGAGAGAGAGAGAGAAAGTAAAGCTACCAATACCCATTTTTTATTTCCCTATGCTTTTCTCTGGCTTTTCGTTTTCTTCCGGTGGTGCGTTCAGCCCCCCAAAAAAGGCGAGTCACGTTTTTCTGGCAGGTACACAATATTGGCCCACAGTAATATAAAGAAGGATGGATATGGTGAGAGAAGTGGTTGAGGATTGCTTGAGCAGAGGGGATGGAAAATGAGATTGAGGTAACGCTAATATTTTAATATCCTGTGGTGTCATGTCCATTCTTGTATCCTTAGACATCATCCTCATTGCTTTCTTGTATATAAATATATATTTGAGATATCACACCTTTCATTGACAGTATGTTTCTGTGTGAGAGGAAAAAAGAGAGAAAGAGACTTTTCTTTGTCTTTTCGATTTCTTGATTCTTCTTCTTTATTTTATTTTATATATGTATATATAGATCTCAATATCACGTGTGTCTGTCGGCTTCTTTGCCTTTCGTCTTTGCACTCGATTTCAATAAGCTCGCGTTCGATTTTTTTTTCTTTGGGTCTGTTTTCTTTTCCTTTCGTACGTTGTAGGGGTTTTCTATTATCTTTGAATGTCTTCAAGAATCGAAATGAAAAAAAAGCTTGATTGATAGGGTATAGAAGGAGAGATTAAGAAAGCGAAAGTGAGTGAGAGGCTTTTCTTTTTGAAAATTTTTATTGCCAGATATTGCTATGTTTTGTTATCGTCTTAAGTTCGAATAAAATTCAATATTTGATCGAGAAAAATGTGCTTTTTAAAAGTAAAAATGAATAACTTTTATCAGTTTGTTGAGTAAAGTTGATTTCATTTGACTTCTTTTTAAATCGTCAATATTTGCTTAAAATATTTTCAATATTAAATCGACTTTTATCCACATTTTATCGTATATAAAAATTATTTACAAATAAAATTTATTAACAGTCCTACAAATAAATACCTGATATAAAAATGATCACGTAATTACATTGTCTTACGCCATCCGATTGTTATCATCAAGAAAAGAAAATAATCATAAAAAATTCACGAACAACAGATGTGTTTCAGTATCACATAAAAAAAAATTAAATACAATTCCTCTAATTCATCAACAATATAATCATCATCATCGTAAATTATCCATTAATCGATCAATCAAGTATTTTCTCATATAACGTTTTTTCTCTCAACCCTCACAAAACTACATTCTAACCATTTCATACAAAAAGGGTATTATTATTTTTCTTGCCAATAGAAAAAAAAAAAAAAGAAGCGAACGAAACCTTTTCCAAACCAACGATTCAACACTAATACCAGAGCCCCGTTGTCGCAGCTAATCGTCGTTCCTACGGCTACATACCTCATCCTCTCTTTCTCTTTCTCTCTTTATACCAAAAGAGAGCTTGCCTTGCAATTTCTTATCTCTTTCAACGATATCTTTCTTCTCCCCTGTCGCGACCTGATTTTATCATCGATCCATCCCGATTCTAAGCCTCGAGACCCTTTCATCATAGCCTCTGCCGATCTTTCTCCTTTTTTTTTCTTCTCTCCCCCTATCATCATTGCTAGGACGACCAACGTTGCTTTCTACCCTCTCTCTTTCTCTATATAACAGCATTCACTCGCGGTACCAAAATCGCCAGCAGCGTGTGTGTGTGCCTGTTGTCCTCGCGTTATTACGCACGACTGGACTTTTATATAACGTCGCGGTACGTTTTTTCGGGGAAAAATCACGTATCCAGTGGTGGTGGTAGACGACGACACTTTTGCTGTATATTCCCCTCTGAGGGATTCAGCTGAGTCATGAAACCGGCATGTGGACGCGCTAACGATTTCAATTGAAAATATACGTGTATATGTGTATGTATGTGGATATGAGATACAACTGTATGACCGAAAGAGATGCTTTTCTTTATTTTCTTTTTATATTATTTTTTATTTTTATATTTTTTTTTCAGTTATAGTATAGTTGGATACGTGCAGGATGGATTTAAAGAGCGGCTTGTGCGGGTGTTATAAAATTGTTTGTTACTCTCGTGACCAGCGTTTATTTGGATTTAAGACGCTTTGTTCTATATTTAAGTTGATACAGTTTAAGTAAACGATCTTTTTAAAGTCTTAATAAATGTAAATGAAGATAGACAAAATTATTATTTTTTTTTAAAAAGGATGTTCTTTCATATAATCACCGTGACTAAGTCGCATAAATTTTTATTGTAATTTTAAATATTTCTTAAAAGAAAAATTTATTTCACTTAAAGTTACATACTCAATTTAAAAAATTTTATTTTTCGTATCTTTCATATATCACGTATATTTTTACGAAAAATTAAACTTAATAAATTTTATTGACAACAGTATAAGCGGCCACCATCACCACAAATACGTCAAAAAACCGTGAAATAAACAATCAAAGAGTAAAATCACCGTCAATCATTCAGGATCACCTGGCATCGACGAATCCCAATAAAAGCCGACACATCACCCAGTGAGATAAAAAAAAAAAGAGAAAAAAATCCAACATAGGCTGGCGAGGAGATAACAAGCAGTACGAAGCGAAACTCGTATATAGAGAGATAGAAAAAGAGGAAAAAAAAAACGTGCTCAACTCCCCTTCGCTCTGTTTGTTCTGCACTCGAAATTTGACTTCTGGCCAGAAATACATACATACATACATATATACATCTCTACACATCTATGTATATACATACATATATATCTTCTACCTGCAGCCTATAGCATATACAAGCCCTTTGCCCAGCTATGTACACAGCTGACGAGAGAAAGACAGAAAGATCCTCTCTCAAAACAATCGAGACCTGAATCCCGACGTGAACGTATCTCGCGTCTCGTTTTCGCTTCCCCCCCCTCCCCCCTCTTTATCCCTTCCTACTCGCGAAGCGAATTTCCGCTCCATACGTCTCCGGAGTCCCTACAAGCTCGGATGAAAATTCCGAGGGCATGTAAAGTCGGGAATTACTTACTCAGCTACTACTATACATACCGCTATATAGCCTTTTCTTTCTTTCGAGTGCCAATGAAATTCAATGCGTGTTTTTCCTTCGAGTAGTAGTAGTAGTAGTAGTAGGTCCATGGCTTTCAGCTGGACGCATCCATCATCTTCAGGACAAGTAGGTATATAGAAAAAGGCCATTTCTCAAAGTAAATTTCTATGAATCGAAATTGAGAACTCTCTTTCTCTTGCTCTGAAGTAAAAGGAGAAATAAAGAAAGATGAAGAAGAATGAGAGATTGAATATACCAAAATGTTGAGCAATGGAGATTTGCTTGTTAACCAAGCTCTCTTTCTCTCTTTTGGCTTTCATCTATTTTGTTTTACTCTGAAGTTACGTATTTCTGACGCATACATATATATAAATATCGGAAAGATGATTTTCCTCTTAGCAAATGTTTGCCTAAAGCTAACTTTGATATACATATGTTATGGCTATGAGGCTATTTATATATACATATCAGTGCTTTCTTTCGAGGAGGTACATTATGAAGATGTTATTTCTCGAAAACAATACATTATCGATTACATTATCATTCAATTTTATTTTTTCCCATAAAATTTATTCATTTTAACAATCTTTAATAATCTTAAACTTCGTATAGTTACGTAGTTATATTTAAAATTTGTTTGGCTAATTTCGTCCATAGGCAGAGTAGGTATGTATATCCTCTTGTTACTTGAATACAGCACACACAGCCCTTCTTCGGTTTATTTCGGTGGTCTTCTCTACACGGCATGATAATTACGATGCCACTGCTCCTGCCTACTGCTGCTTCAGCGATCGTCGTTTTGTCGATTTTCGCACAGAGAACTCCATTCATTCCTCTACTCGGTTCTTTTCTCGTAGCATATATAGAGTATGTGAATGTGTGTATGTGTGTGTACCCTTTTTGAGATTGCTTAGAAAGGGCTAACCGGATGAACGAACGTATGTAAAGAAAACAGCACAAGAAAACGCATTTGCATTTTTCGGTTCTACCTTACTTTTTTTTTCTTTCTTTACAATTTGAGATTTCTCCTTCGGTTTTGGCTTCTTTTATAGAAGCAAACGATGTACATATATAACTATATGTCTCTGCAATGTTATATTTGTAAAATAAAATCTTAACAGTGCTTACATATGCTCAAATTTTAAATTTTAAAACTATACAAGATTAAAAATAAAAGTTATATATCTGGCTAAATTATAGGGTATATCTACAATCCGTATACCACTTATCATAACAAGAACGTAAATAACTCCTTAGAGCGCGCGTTCAAATTTAAACACTCATTTACATTTTTTTTAACCTAAGCATATACAATTTACAAACGATTACATTTATCCAAAATTTACTCAAAAATTATCATTTCTAAAAAAAAAATCACATATCTTTATTTAAAAAAAAAAAAAAAAAAAAAAATCAGACACACATAAGGTAAGAGGATTAAAAACACGCACAGTGTGTCTTTAAAACTCAATATTTTTTCTCCAAACTTTCCTCAGCTGCATACTATACGTATGTAGCTCTTCTTACATTCTTCCATCCTTTACTCTTAACTTTTCTCTACATATATTCGTGTCTCGATCCCCTCATCGCGTCACACGCAGGAAAAGAAAGACAGAGAAGAGAAGAATGAGACAGAAGAAGCGGGCGCGAGGACAGACACACGCGGGTTAAAGTATATAAGAGAAGAAGAAGAAGGAGGAGGTTGGCTGGTTGGTTGGTTGGTTGTGGCAGACTATACTATACGCAACCGCAGCCCTGTCACTCAGCCGTCAAATAATCGAGCTCACGCTTGCCCGCCAGGCGAATGATCGGGGCGTAAAAAGGCTCGCTCTCTTACTGCTACAGCAGCAGCACACAGACACACGTCTCTCGAAAATAGCGCCTCGTAAGTGCGCTCCTTTCCTCTTCTTCTCTTCTCTTCTCTCTGCTACTCTCTGCTGGCGTTTTCTTCTTTTTCTTCTCTGCGCGCCGCGGATTCTCAATGGACCGTATCATTGCCTCCGACCGACGATCGACGCGTCGAATGTGTAAAAACAGAGAAGAAGGGATACGGGATATTATATAGAGGAGAGAGAGAGAGAGAGGATCTTCTCGTGACCAAGATGGAGACTGACACCTAACTGCAGTGAGAGAAGAAAGATTAAACTTGTTTAATGTAGAAGGAGAGAAAGGGAAAGAGAGTTGCAGACTATGAGGGACCGTAGTTATGAGTATCTCTCTCTTTCTTTCTTTATTTCTTTGGAGAAGAGCTAAGGATCGAATTATGATTGACTTAATTCGATTGTCGCGTGCTTTCTCAGTCTGACAAACGAATTATGTATTATATGGACTCAGTTTATAGGGTATATGTCGTTATTATAGTTGGAATAAATTTCATTTTATTTTTATGAGTGTTAATGCTATCTTACTCTTCAGACAATGTACTATATTTGGAGCTTTGTAATTGATATATATTTGGAAAATTGATAAGATATGAATTGTTATGATTAAGCTTGTGGTTTCTTTCTTTTTACTTTTTTATTTTTTATAAAAGTACCCTCATACATATATGTTGATTATTGAAATAAAAGATCAATTTAAAATTAATAAACTCAAATTTTATAATCAATATATACCAATATAATTAAATAGTTGCATATATACGAAAATGACAAAGTGTTTAAACGATACGATCATAAATAATAAAACTAATGTTTGCATAAAAGCTTACTTATATACCTACACATGATATTAAGCAAAGAGAATTTAAACAAATCTTCTAGCGTTTACTTAACGTAAACGAAGCTAAAGACTACCTATACCTACAGTAAAGCAATGTAACTCAGCTCAATCTGAAACTAACTTCTATATCTCTATACTCGGAAGCGTTAAGGAGTAGCAATAACTATTTGCACCAAACACGAGAAGGTGGTTTATAGAAGAGAGGTAATCATTTCTTCTCTTCTTCCTTTAACCATCGATTCACGCGTGAGAGGGTAAGGGTATATTATAGTAAGAGAGAGAGAGAGAGAGAGAGAGAGAGAGAGAGAGAGAGAAGCTAGTAATCTTACGCTCTCTAATTTTATTTAGCTTCGCGTCTCGAGAAAAGAGATATGTACCACACCGGCGTGCTGGGGTAATTTTCACTCGCGACCAGCTGGTACTTCTTCTTTTTCTTCTTTTTTGAACAGGTTGAAGTATAGCTCACGTGTGTAGTGTATTTTAGCTTGGTCGAAGAGGATAGAAAGATAGAAAGAAAGAGGAAGAGAGTTAAGGTATACATATAGGTAGAGGCGATACATTTTTACGAGGCAATTTGCCAACGATTTAGCGGCTCCCGAGATCCGCACTGGCGCGCGCTAATGGACTCTCTCTCTCTCTCTCTCTCTCTCTTTTGCCAATATATACACACATTCTTTTGGGACTCTCTTTCTTTTTTTTTTCTTTTGCTTCGCCAGATAACTTTTATATTTTAAGGGGGCTTTTTGCCCTGCTCTAGTCCTTTCTCCTCTACCTACTTGATATTTTTTATCCCTTTTTTTTATTTCAGCTGATATTTAAGTGCAGATATACAATATGTGTCAACTGAATTTATTATTATTGAAAAATCACTGATTGGTTTTAATGAAATACATTAATTTTGCGTTATATTTTCTTTTTTATTGAGTGTGAAATTCGTGTGACGTAAATACCATTAAGATTATTTACGGTACACATAAAAATTATTTTTTTAATAAATAATTGTCATTTATCATATCAAAGAAAAATGACAATAAAATTTTATCAAAGTTAACAGAAAAAATTTTTTTTTCGAAAAATATTATTCTCTTGATTTATATAATTATTGCCTTCCGTTATTAAATTGATTTTACAGCCACAAGCTGTTACAAGTATACACGTGTGTGTAAATATCGCAGGTAAATCGACAATATAATAAATAAGCTTAAAAAGCAAATACAATATAAGTTAACGTACCCTCTAAAAGGCCCCATTGTAGAAGGTCCCATAAAATAGAACGAAAGACCAGGTATACAACACGATAGAAGCAGAGGCGCGAGCATTTCATTGAAAATTGGCTGGAGAGCTGCTGGGTTGTATAGAAGAGCTTTAAGTACGAGAGAAAGAGGTTGTGCTCTTGTAGCCGTAAAGTATCGAAAGTGCTGGGGCGTTAAGGGCTAGGCGCGGCGTGTGTAACGGTCATGGAATACCGCAGATTACTAAAGCTTTTATATAGGTGTGTGTGTGTGTAGTTGTACTTGTTGGTTGGAAAGTGCCTGGTGAACAACTAGCCCGAAAACACAACCGCTAGAGGGAGAGAGAAAGAGCTTGTACCTTATACTACGCTGCTACGAAAATGAAGATAAATTTGTGTAAATAAGTGGTAATGACCCTGAGGCGAAGCTTACGCGCTTGTTTAATCTTCGTTAAAATGACGCGGACGAGTGACGCTCTACTGTGCTATGGGTGTAGGCTACTGTTTGTTGGACTTCAATTGTAACTGGCAGCAGACTTTTTATTTTATTTTTCAAGAAATCATTGGGAATTTAGACTTGACTTTGTGTGACTGACGATTAGTCCCGAGACTTGGATTTCGCTCAAGACAAACAAGAAGATGATAATTATTTCAGCAAACAATTCAAGATTATAAAAATAAAAACTATAACCTTAGAATTTAAAAAAATTAATCAACTAATTTTATTACATAATTATAGTATAACAACTTTTTAAAAAATTTGTTGTCCTTGAAAAAAGAAGAAAAAAAATCTGATGACACATAAAATAGAGATAAAGAACGATATATAGCATTCGACTACAAGCGTTTAGCAACGCTCTATCGAAAAGTACACTATGCGACTCTTTATTACAATCGTTAAAGCGTATGACAAAGTGCTCGACCATTCTATGCACTCGCCAACACATACATACATATATATATATATATATATA